>JAVTVY010050492.1:0-27888 GCA_036873755.1 Hanleya hanleyi
CCCTGACGATTCTATTATTCTCGATGCTTTGCACACATGGTTATACTAATGGACTCCAACTAACTTGAGAATGACAATTATCTAAAAAAAATGAAATATTGGAGTGAAAAAAGAATTTCCGAAAATGGACAACAATTCGAAAGAATACAACTGCCATCTAGAATCCACCCATGATGCTTTATGTGAAAGACTACGTAATACACACAAAATGGACACAGAATGATAAACTATCATGCGATAAATGCCCCAGTTTGACAAATGATTACATTGGTATAACCGAGATAAGCGAGTCCACGATCGCGACTGAAATGAAAAACTGTCAAATGTGTTGAGTTTAGTGGGCAGCATTTGTGAATTTGTTTACGATGCTTTTTGTGAAGTAATATGAAATGTGATCAGAATAATCTCGAGATGAGGAGGGAATTTGGCTTAATGTCACACTCAAGTTTATTTCACTCTCCAGATGATTGACTATGATGTGCAACTGTTAAATTGTGAAAAATGTGAACTTTTGTACAAAATATGCCACAAACGTAGCAAAAAATGTGGCAAAAAAGGCTTTTGTATTTCATCTAAGTGGGGCCGCCATTTCGAATTCCACCATAATGTTATGGACATACGGTTATGTAACTAGTTTTAAAATGAACCCAATGCGATAGGTTATCAGTTTGGAAAGTTTGAACTCCTCACACTCTTTTCCAGACTTATATCGAAGAGTTAACGAGATGGATTGAAAACTGAGGAAGCCGAGATGGTTCAATGGAGGAGGGACATTTATTATTCCCAACATGACAACATAGATTTGCCGTTGTGGCAACCGGGTTTTTCCTATTTAGAGGTGCCAAAGGAATGGTTCCCACTCAGTTGCCAGTTTCTGTTCGGTGGGTTTAACCAAAGTCACTCTTTTCAAAATTGCCCCCCGACTACTTTCTATCGGACTGTATTGGCGTGGTGATTAGCCATGTTGATGATATGGGTATATTGATTGGATGAATTCAACGTGAACTCTACGTCAGTTTCCAGACCTAAAACTCACAAAAATGCAGCACAGCGACGAACTCATCCATCGAATGAAATATCTTATTGGGGTTATTGGAATGATGACACAATCGTTGCGGGCTCTCCAGGTTTCCACGGCCACCGTTGCCAAGTCTTCATGTATAGAAATTGAATAAACCAACTTAGCTGTGGATAGAAGTTTCCATCTGATGTTAGGTTTTCTGGCTTCTCCGCTGAGTTCTTATTGTCGAGTTTTTGCTTGCGTGGTTTATTAGATCAGGTAAACCAAGGCATACATCATTTACAATGTGCCAGAAACAATGATGCACTGGAGCAATATCCAACACGACTGTTCACTTCAATAGCCTGTGCTCGGTGTACAGACAAAATTGCGGCCTAAAAAACCATGATTGCTAGTGTTGCTAAACTATGACATAAAATTGCAGGGCCTGAGTTTAAAGAAGTAATTTGATGGGCTGACAAATTCGGATGACCAAAAATCATGAAGTCATTCACAGCAGATAGACAAGATTGCAGCGATACATAGCTGTTGATAACAGCGCACAAGCCAATGAGAGTATAGCACTTTTGGACTGCCAAACTATATCTAAATTTCGAATCATATACGATACTATATAAACAGTTGTGAAACCCGTACCCTGAACTCGACTACTGTGAGAGTAACATTTAGGATGAACATGTCAAGACGAAGGATGGCTTAATAATGTTCCCCGAAAAATGACTGTAGAACTATAACGTTCCAAGCGAGAGGAATCAAAAATTTCTTTATGTTGTGAGGAAGATTGGCAAACAACCTAAGGGAAACTATACAATCAGGATATATAAAGCTCGACAAGTTATGCCCAACTACCTATAATTCCAAGTATAGGAATCTAGCATTGCCAAAAATATTCAAAAATTTGGCCTATTTTTTATGCAAGTTTTCCATAACTTGACAATAATTGCATCAAAAATGTTGACACTTCAAGGCAGGCACATTCAATATCATCAATTTCAATCTTAAAACGATATCGCGTAATAAAAGGTACAAATATTTAAATTTTGCATTTTATTATCGCACAAAGGCCATGTTGTCAGGCATTCCCCATATGCTAGCTTGTTACCACTGTCTGCGGAAAAATCTGTATCAACTTTAAAAATTCATAACTCCGGAAATACTGAACTTAGAATATTACTATTTCAGGATAATATGCACTAAGATGCGTACTTTCTATTTCCAGCGGCAATTTACGTAATAAAATTAATAAAATGGTTAAATTTGCAATTTCCCCACGTAGGGGTTCAAAACTTCGTTTGTTTTTCTAGATAATTCTACGTGTGTGCGTGCATACAGTCAATATCGAATATTCTAAGAATAGAAGCGGCATCAGAAGAGGAAGTTATGTTTACATTTATTTTTAGCTAGAATTTATATTTGCAGTGAAATTCCTAAAACGATTATCTTTTGGTTATAAATCATATATAATTGTATTGTTAATTTGTATTATCTACTCTAAAATCTTGCCCTACTACTCCCTACTGCCAAGTTGTCGTCAGAAAATATGTAACTTATTACTGCAATTATTCTAGGTAGAAATAAAGTTCATTGAGTTCATTGTTCTGTTCTTGAAAGTTATTCATTTCCTGTTCATTCATATGTATGACTTCGGATCTTATTAGAATATTCAGATATTTTTTAAAATAATATATAGTATTTGTTGTTTTTTATTTCAGATTGATAGAACATAGAGGTTGATGTATCAAATGCACTGTTTCATGCATGTACACACAGTCAATTAAAAAAAAATGCAGATCTGATGTCATATACATTATATATGTATAGAAAATATTTTGACAAGCATCAACACGATTGTGGTTTGGATATAACTATTCTGCAATTAACATTTTCCACAATCTTCATCGTTTTTCAAATTCTTTGTTGTCCCCAAATAACGTGAAAATAATGTATCAGATATTTCTTAAACCATTGTTCCATCCATTGTTTTGCTTGTTTCTGTAAATAAATCACTTTGTCTACAATTGTGTTTTGTCTGTACCACTTTTCCCTCCAAAAAGGATTTGTTGGACACTTAATTTTAGTTCTACTCCCACATTAGATAGTTTCGTTCTTTGTTGAAGGTCAGGTTCTCGAGATAGTTCATGATCATTGAATCTGATGTTCGTATGTGCATTGAGAGAGACAGAACTAAATTGCTCACTATATCCATTTGTATGTCCTTTAAGAGAGAGAGATTTTCCAACTTGGCGTTTAATTATTTAAATAATAGTGTAAGCTCCTCATCCTCGTCATATATATTACTCCGGGTTAATTAAACACAACTCTGAATAAACCAACAATGTCAGGATATGGCCGATATAGTTGCAATTTATCATAAACCACAGAGAATAGCATATGCTGTTATTATGCATGTGAATGAGGATGGCGTGGCTCAAACTCAAGTCTGGTGAGAGATAGCTGAATGGTCATGGTCATTGTACGATATAATATATGAAGCACTTCCATTGTAAACCTCCAATGCCATGGTAATCCATCTGTGTGTTTAGCATCACTTTGTATAGGCTGGGACTATCCATATACACTCCAGTGTCCTCCACTGCCCAGGTATAAATCCATCTGTATGTATATCTCCTAATATAGGCTGGGGCTACCTATACATGATCCAGTGTAATCCCTTGTCGTATGCACTTCCATTGCTGGTAGCATCTGCCACTGCCGGCAGGCATCCAGCGACTTGTTGTGGACAACATCTTGAGCTAGTAACGTCAGCCACCGGCTGAACTGTGTGTGTGTCAAACTTGACGTCTGCGCTTCTATTTATAACCATCGATTTGTACCACGTGACGTAACTGACCAATGACCATGGCGTATTCTCTCCAGACTTGATTCAGACCGGCACTACATAATCACGAAATATCTAATTTACTCTAATTATTTCAATGCGGTCAGGTTTGATCATTTGGATCTGGTGCTCCTTTATATCAAAGTTCATAGTTCTGCATTCGGATCAAAACGTACAACTACAGATAAAATGTCATTCACGGAAATACATTCCAGACCGCCAATCGCCAATGTGTTGTAGGAATACAGAACTGTCACAGTGATAGTCCGCTGCTTCAATAATGAATTTCTCCTCTTTTAGGCTTCGTAGCAATAAACAGTAATTGTTAATAAATTCTCTGGTAATTAGAGTTAATAAAACAGTCAATTCACATACGTTTGGCACTTGGTAATCAAATACGAGAGTGGAATGTACTGCCTTCACTTGAGTCACGCACTGACTCGACATGGAGCCTCATCACAGAGATCGTCCGGGCCTCCGGTGTACGAAATAGTTCACACTCTTTACGACCAGTTCAAAGTCTATATGCCACAATATCACGTCAAATAAACTAAATCTATATCAATTGATGAGAACAAGTAATTATTTACAGTGAAATAACAAGAATACTTCAGATTCAAGCAGAACTACAATATAGGTCACGTGATCTTCACTTCGCAAAATGTAAACAACATGGCGTTAGAAGAATGTACAGCGGGAAACATGACATGTTCTCTGTCAGATTAAATATACTATCACTTTCATTTTGGGTGGCATAACAAAATGAGCTTGTAGAAACACACATAAAGTATCTAGGGGTGATGGTGTGACATTGTCAACGATATGCGGGAGCTGATGGTGAGTCAATAAACACGTAATTTGTCAGAATGTCAGTTCATAGCACATGGCATGTAAACACGTTTCAGGTCCAAAATAAATGCTTTAAAAGTTAAATCTGACCCCCCATGGCCCTTACAGTATCATGTCTAGATGTGCACAAACTGTTTTTGGGCCGATTCGATGTTTTCTTCACTAGTTCCCCTTGATTTTAGTCTGAAATCCTTGTATGTGGCACCTACTGTTATTTCGACTTTTGCAGTTTATACTAACACAAATTTTGTTTTAAAGTGACTGATACATACATAAGCGCATAGCTGGGGGTGGGGGAATATGCACTTCTGCAGAGTAGTAGTAACTGGAGTTCTACCTGCTTCTACAAATACCGCTCCAGGCCCTTAGGTAGCACCCCCGCCCCCTCCCCCTCCCCGACCTGATTTCCAAACCTGCCTACACCACTTTATACAACAATGATGGATTATACATGTACAGTATTATGACAATTGCAACAATACAAACAACATACAGTCCAGGTAGGTTCATTTGTATTGTTAACCTTTGTCTTTAACAACATTCAGGTGATGAAAATGTTGTTTATCAACTGTATTTTTTTACGGGCGTATTTTGAGTTCAATTGAACTCTTGTTTCTATGTTACGCTAATTGCTCATTGTAAACCACCTTCAAAATCTTGTGTACAGTAGTGAAAATGTAAGTAGAAAGAAAATATATCACAAACATAATATTAACCTAACTGATTCGCACTGTAGACTTGCCTGGTTTATAATACATTTAGCATTTCTAAGGAATCTACAAAATAATGGATAAATTGAATGGAAGAATATTAGAAATATGTAGAATGTTTAGCTATGATGAAGGGTTTTGTGGTACAGCTCTTGATGTTTGTTGGATGAAATCTCTGATGTTCTTTTCTCTACAGCTCTGAGAGTGATGGGAAAAGTTTCTCGTCCGATAATCCAGACTATACATTTTATGAGGTGAGTTTATGATGTAATACCAATGGATAATGTTATTTTCATCAAATACACATCCCAATAACTCGATGACAATTTATTTTGGATTTGGGAATTTATAATGCATGTGAGATTGTTACTGATGTTAATTAGAATCTCTAATCAATTAATTAGCCTCACACCGTTGAACTGGTAAGGGTTCCAGCCCAGCTGGTCCATGTTTGGATGTTTGTCAGTTACTTGCCGACGGGTGGTGGTTCTCTCCGGGTACTCCAGTCTCCTCCACCAACCAAACTGACTGTCACCATATGAGTGAAACAAACTTGAGTGTGACAGAGAGAGAAATTAGCCAAATCCTAATAAATTATTCACTCCAGTTGGCATTGTAAAGATTAATCCCTCAGATATTTTGTGAACTATTAGTCAATGTGTATTCAGCTCTAATGGAGTCAGTCATTGTCAGTCTCAGACGGAGTGGGCCATAAGGCGAGAGCCCTCTGCGCTCTTGTGGGGATTTCTGGGAAGTTGATTTCATCTCTGCCTATCCTCCGTATGCTCTAACTTGAAGCAATATATCTAACTAGTGATATCTGTCATATTTTCAGTTTAAAGTTGCCAAAATTTTCATTAGAATAAGCATAATGCTCATTTCTTCAAATAATAGGGAATTTAATGCATACTTACCAGTTATCACTGATTAATAATATGCCTCCATGTTGTAGCATAGAGGGGAACGAAAATCTACCCAGAAATTAGCAGGCAAGGCTCAGAGGGCATGACGACACTGCACATTCTTCAAATCTGTTAGCATTATTTGACTGTTTTTCAAGATTTGATAAAATAAAGAGTAACTATCTCTTCAAGTTTTGATTTGATGGAGAGAAAACTAGCCTGTAACAGAATGAAGTGTTAGAAACCTTACCCCATGTCCTTTAATCCAATCACTTTAGGGGGCCCTCGGTGGTCGAGTGGTCTAAGGTGGTTCACTGGTCACACTGGTGTATGTGTGAAAGTTTGCCAGTTACTTGCCGACCTCAACCAACCAAACTGGTTGTCACCATATGAATGTGACATTAAACCCCCCCCCCTCCCCCACCCCCAAACAGGCCAGACAGGGTTAAAAATATAAAGTCAAAGAATACTTCAATTTGGAATATTCTACCTTGTCTATTGATTACAATTCATTATTTTTGTCTGGTTTTCTTTTTTCATCTAGGACAGGAACTCTATGAACAGTTTTCTTACGGACTTGTACAAAAGTAGTCCCGGGCAACCAAACACAGAGCAGAATTCTACCCCCACGCTTACATGTGATAGTGAAAAGAACCAAAGTTGTGAAAGTAGCAATATGATAGGGAAGCATTCTCCAAGGACTGGTGATATTCATAAATTTGTACTGGGTGCTGAGAACAGTATGGAGAATGTGACGGGTGCATCACTGCCAGAGGAAAGCGAAATTAAGGAACTATCAGCATTGAATGAATCAGTGAATCAGAAACATAATACACCACAGATTAGGGAAGGAGACACATCTGTAAAGGTAAATGTATAGAAGGTTGGGTTACTGTAAGTTAAACTGACCTCCTCAAATCTGACCCCCATGCAGATACCATCTCTTTTAATGTTTGTAAAATTGCCCTTTGTTTATCCATGACTACGTCAGTGTTGGATAATATTATTATGATTATGGCCCTGTTGAGTGGCATCTGCGCGAGTCTGGCCATCTTTCGCCTCATCAATGCCCAGACCTCTTTGGAATTCATGACTGTATATGACACCTGCTCGGGACTCTGCTGATTGATATTTCACACCAGTCATACTTTTTTCATAAAAACTGACAATTTAAATTCGTGGATGGGAAGTAAACAACTAGCTCACTTGAGATAAATGCCTTTGATCTTGGTACACAGATGACATTGGGGACATCTGCTGCCCACAAAATAACTGGGCTACTCAGGGTATTTTTACATATAGGTTCAAAACAAATTGAGGCAAATGTCGTGCTGCCTACTCTCTCACATAACATAGCAAACAGACCAAGGCAAATCTCTGTTCTGATCTGATTTGACTGGGTTCATGTAGATGGCCTGTAAGCAGTACCATATTAAAAGCATCAGCTCAAATGTACACAGTTTTTCTAACTATACAGCCAAACCAAGCTTGTAGGGGCCCTCGGTGGCCGAGTGGTCTAAGGCGCTTCGCTGGTGAACGCTAGCCTCACACCGCTGAACCGGCACGGGTTCGAGCCCAGCTGGTCCATGTGTGAAAATTTGTCAGTTACTTGCCGAAGGACGGTGGTTCTCTCCGGGTACTCTGGCTTCCTCCACCAACCAAACTGACTGTCAATATATGAGTCAGTGAAACAAACTTGAGTGTGACATTAAGCCAAATTCCCTCCCAAGCTTGTAATTCACCTACAGTCGAAATTCCTGAAAAAATTAGTGCACATTTCTTTAGTAGTATATCAATTCTTTCTCCAGGTGAGATTAATTTGGAGAATACATGTTTGCCGAGGTGAAATTTTAGCCTTCAAAATCTTATGTGAGTGTGAAAAGTTTTGCCAAATTCAGTGGAGATCCTCCAAGCTGGCAATTCATACTTATCTCACACAAACTATGCAGGGGTCATCACTGTCAGTTTAATAGACCCTAATTGCTTTAATTCCATTACTTGATTTCTCCAGTTTTATAAGTTAACCTGTTTGTTTCTGGAAAAGTATTCATCATGGGGGTTGGAAATTTGGCGTGGTTATTCCGAACAAGATGAAGAAAAATGTCGCGTCTCAGTTTTGTAAGTGTTATTCTGGTTAGTCAGATATTAATGTTCCAAGTGTGACCCTCACATTTTATCCAATTTTTGTTCAAATGAAAATACATAAAATCACAGAGGAAAAGATCTGGGCCAAATATTGAAAAACCGAGGCACTGATAATACAGTATTGGAACTTCTCGAAATATAGAAACATTTGAAAATGTAGGCTCATTTTATGAAAAGACAAGCATTTAAATTGGAATAACTTCATACCTACATGTATCAATCTCACAATATATTCCCACATTTGAAATCCCAGAGAAATAAGTTTTTCAATAATATATTCATGTATTTTTGATCCTGTTCGTAGTTCTCACAATTTGACAATAAATGCCTGTGGGTGCATGAAAATCTGCTCAGGTGGGTCACAAGCCCAGACCACCATGAGGTAACTAACGGAAATATTGCAGAACCATTTCTGTAAAAGTTCCCGGAGCCAGAAATTTATGGGAAATAATAAAGAAAACTTTATCTTTATCTGAAGGAGAGAAAGAAAGGACAGAAGACACCAGGTAAACAACAAAGAAGACCAACTGAAAAGGATGGTCGTAATAACAAAGGTAAAGGATGTGATATCTAGGCTGTAGCACCACAACACTACCATTGGAATGTTTGTAAGAGAAGAGATGATTTTTGCCACTATTCCATCCATATAAAGATTGAAAATTTTGAGAGTGAATGAATTTTATTTGATTGGGCTATTACTAAAACTGACCATAATATGCATTATCAGGCGATTACATTTTGATAATGAAGAAAGTCATAGATTTTTTTTGTTTCTCTCTGAACAAAAATCTGTTTAGATTGTGTGACAATCAAATGCCACACAAAATGGTTTTACATTTTGTTTGATTTGAATTCATTTATTTCATGCAGCTTTGATGTACTGTCGCAGATTCAATGTATTAAAAATTGTGAAATTTGTTCATCAGAAGGACAACCTTGAAATTTCTGGTAATTATTTCAATAACATCTGCCTTTGCACAGGAGTACAACCTCAGAAAGTTGAAGTGACCTTTGCTGATGTTGGAGGAAATGAAGCCAGTCTAAAGGTATAATGCAGTATTCAAAACATCATTCTCCATTTATCAGAGCCTAAATCTCATTCAGTCAGTGTAACAGTCACTGATTGATCTCCCCTAGAAAACCTGCCAAACAGCCTGTGTGTGCATGGCTTTTACCGTATCAGCAATGACTTACAAAATGGGTGGGTAGGGAGGGGGACTTTGGTTCAAGGTCACACTCAAGGGTATTTCACTCACGTGATGACGCTCAGTTTTAGAGGTGGAGGAAGGCGGAGCACCCGGAGAGAACCACCCATCGGTGTTACAAAATGGAGTGGAGTGGATGCTCGATACTTGAACAGAACGTTGTAATGTGTGCCCCTTTCAGAAAGTTTGTTTATAACTTACTCAATTCTTCTATGATGTACATAGAATGATTCATTCCTGCTGGCATGATAATTAATAAATGCTCTGAAGAATGTTTTACTGATTGTGTCAGTCTGAACGAATGAAGGTTGAATGGGCTTGCTTTTCAGCCATAAATAATTGTAAAATCTTCACCAATTTTTTTTATCAGTATTTATCTTTCCAAAGGGCATGTTCATACCATTAATATGATGTACGGTAATTTCCCTATTAATTCGCGATGTAGTGATGAAACTCAGCACTCCAAAAATTGGCTACTTTCGAATTATTTGTTGAGCGAATTCTAGAAAAACGCGAGTGTTCGAATTAAATGTCGCGCCGACTTTCACGGAGAATCCAAAATGGCGGACCGCTTCGCCGTGGTTGTAGTGATCGTATTTATTACTGTGTATTAACTTTGATATCTCATCAGTTTCCATAAAAGGCAGTGTATGATGTCAGAAAATCTCCTCTACCCTGATAAAGGCGTCTAATTTTATTCGAGGAAGTCGAGCATATTTATCGAGTGACAAGTTCAGCACGATCATGCAGATTTTTGAGCTGACGTCCGTAAATTCGCGTCCATAATAACATCGTAAAAGTAGGCCAAAACATTGAACGTATTCCTTCCTTTTTTGTTCAGTATTAGCTATGATCTATATTATGAAACCTAACTGACATGGAATTGAATGAATATTCTGGAAATATAAAACTATACACATATTAGAGTATTCCATGTTCGAGTCGTTCGGTATGTCGACGTTGTTGTTGTGAACCCTGCAAATGAACCAATGGCAAATTTGTGTAGGATTGTATCACAAAGTTTTAGACAGATTAGCGGACTGTCATAGACTTTTTGGTCTTCACTGTGCATGATTTTACACACACCATCCAGGACTTGAATAAATATCCCGGACCTATGACACGAAATTAATGTTGAATTAACGGCGGATTGTACAAGAGAACCGAGTGTCAGTCGGCAATATATCGTTCTGAATATTAATTAAATACTGGTAAGTTCTCATCTCAGAAACTTTACCTAATGCCATTTAAATGTTTCTCAAATTTGTTTAGCATATAGAGTAATGGAATGGCGATAGCGATGTTTTGATTCTTAGTGTAAAAATGCGCGGTGTAATTCCAAAGAATTTTTGATTGCTGGAATTTTGGTAAGTTCGTGCATCGGTAGGCGTAAGAAATATTTTCATTCACAATAAAATATTTAACAAAACTGGAAAGAGTAAGTCTTTATGATAACTATATTTGAACAAAACAGAGCACATGCAGAGATGATTGTTGTCGGCGCTTCACATCGCAAAATTTGTTTGTGTCCCCTGGTGGGAAAACTGACATTTGTCAACTGTGTGATTTCCTGTCTATGTTTCATTAAACGATAGATGCAATCAAAGCCAAGATATAACAAGTTTGAATGAGGTAATATTGTGAAATTTACAGGACGAACAAGGGCCACACATTAACACACAAACCCATAATACTGCAGCGTTAATTTGAAACCCCTTTCAATTGCCTCTTGCTGGTGAATCGCGCATCCTCACCCAGAGCTGAATTTGGGCTTCGAAGGGACAAGGTATTCCCCAGGCAGTCAATTCAATGTTATTACACACGATCTCATTTGCATATGAATAAGTGTCATTTCCAGTCTGGGTGAAACTTGCATGCTGCACATGGACTCTCCTATTTCACTATATATTTCATGCTGTTCAGATTCTCTCCACTGGAAACTGAAACATCTTGTCACCCCTATCCTGACTTTGGATTCTTCCATTTTATGTGGTTTTCTCTGGAGGACAAGCTGTGCTGAATGGGGAAATAGCTGGACAGGCTAAAAATAAACTAAACACTTCATTAGCAAACTATCCGGTACTCAAAACAATGTAGCCATTGACAATTTAAATATCAAAGGAGACCTGCAGCAAATGCCATTCATGTGGAGGCTTGGTGTTTCAGTAGGAAATTGAGGGGCACTGAGGGGGTATACTATTATGTCGTGCGATGTGAACACATCGTTTCAAGTTTGTTTCCTATACAGTGAACCTTAATAATGATAATAATAAAAATACGGCCTCTTTCACGAACATGCTATTAGATATTGTATTGTATGTTGAGTATTATTAGAAGGGAGAAAAATCAGAGAACCTGATGAAGAATGCAGGACGAGTCAGATCGATCACCGTAATTCTGTAGGTTTGTTTACGGTCAAATATACTTACCACATGGGGTCTGCGTAAATACCTCACCTTGTCGTGTGGATAATAACACGGACGTATGGACTGTTAGGGGGAGGGAGGGGGAATGGATGTTCTGAAAGAAAAAAGGAAACCCTTTCACCATTGTTTGTGATCTTCCAGGCTTGTCGATACGTTGTCATGCACAAACAAGTGATGCTCGAGAATTGTAGTCCAGATTTTTTATTTTTAGAAATTTTTATTGATCAAAATACTAAAATAAAATCAACGTTAAATGTACATCCTTCCAAAAGGCTTTTCGTGATGGCTCATTTTTGACGTCAAATAATGGTCGTTTGATTGTCCACTTCACCTGAAAATATAACGAATAGCATACAGCATACCGAAAGGTTAAATCGCATCTTGCTTTCCCCAAACGAAGAATTCAGTTGCTGTGAAGAAATCTGATGCAATTCACCAGCACACACGTTACAACTTGATATCTCCGCCGGAACGTCACCCGACAAAGTTTGAACTCTGCTTCCTTCCAGTGCCTCCTTTGAACACGGCCCAAGTGCCTCCCATACGAATAATACAGAGCAGGTCGGGCAGGTAAATGGGGGACAGCGAGGGGTTTAGCATATACGACGAACAAATATATTAACGTTGAAGATCTCTCAAATTTGTTACTTAAAATAATGTGTGTTTTTCAAATAAAGGAATGCTGGTTTAAAGAAAGATATTTGATATACGAACGCTGGAAACTGAAGAATGATTCAATAGCGGGCCGTGTGCAGACACTCGACCACGTGCGGGGGACTACCGTATATATTTTTCCCGACTGCGGCGAAACGCGATCAAGTTAGGATAAAATTACAGGACTGCGGAGTTAATTGAATCAATTTTTTTCCTTATAGACTGTAAGTAATAGTAATTCAGTCTGATTATATTGTACCATTCCCTGTTGTTTCTCTGCGCTTACAAATAATAGCATACGCCGATATACTATACGAGATTCTAGTAACATATTCACTTTACTTTCATCGGCACGAACTCCGTGGCGAAAACGGGAGTGTTCGAATTTATTGTTTCACGGATATTGAAAATGCTCCCGTGTTCGTTTTATTAGGATGGACAAAATCACGACAGCGGAAAAATCGGCCGTTTTCGAATTAAATTTGGAAGGTGAATTAATAGGGAAATTACCGTAGCCATGCAATACCCTCTGAAATTTCTTTCACTTCAAGAAATCTCTTTAAAAGTCATTGTGGCGCTACCCACCATACAGAAAAATTATGATTCCATAAAAAACCTTCCCAGCCCAATCAAATGACATAGAAACAGAGAGGTTGGCCTTCCAATTTTTGTAAATTTTCTTGCTGTAAAGATGCCATGCCGTGGAGAAGGATGAGGCGGTTGAAAATTTACTCCTAGCTTAAGCTACCATTTATGAGAGCTCGACCAGCAACTCGCATATGCCCATGTAGATGACCGAAAATGCTCAACATGCTGAAATCAATTACTAAGAATTTTCATGTGAGGAGAAAATGACCAGTCTCTCTTATTATCCCTGGTCACGAACTACAGAATGACCAGTCTCTCTTATTATCCCTGGTCAGGGGATACAGAATGACCAGTCTCTCTTATTATCCCTGGTCAGGAGATACAGAATGACCAGTCTCTCCTATTATCCCTGGTCAGGGGATATAGAATGACCAGTCTCTCTTATTATCCCTGGTCAGGGGATACAGAATGACCAGTCTCTCTTATTATCCCTGGTCAGGAGATACAGAATGACCAGTCTCTCTTATTATCCCTGATCATGGGATATAGAATGACCAGTCTTTCTTATTATCCCTGGTCAGGAGATACAGAATGACTAGTCTCTCTTATTATCCTTGGTCACGAACTACAGAATGACCAGTCTCTCTTATTATCCCTGGTCAGGAGATACAGAATGACTAGTCTCTCTTATTATCCCTGGTCACGAACTACAGAATGACCAGTCTCTCTTATTATCCCTGGTCAGGAGATACAGAATGACCAGTCTCTCTTATTATCCCTGGTCAGGAGATACAGAATGACCAGTCTCTCTTATTATCCCTGGTCAGGAGATACAGAATGACCAGTCTCTCTTATTATCCCTGGTCAGGGGATATAGAATGACCAGTCTCTCTTATTATCCCTGGTCAGGGGATATAGAATGACCAGTCTCTCTTATTATCCCTGGTCAGGGGATATAGAATGACCAGTCTCTCTTATTATCCCTGGTCAGGGGATATAGAATGACCAGTCTCTCTTATTATCCCTGGTCAGGGGATATAGAATGACCAGTCTCTCTTATTATCCCTGGTCAGGGGATATAGAATGACCAGTCTCTCTTATTATCCCTGGTCAGGGGATATAGAATGACCAGTCTCTCTTATTATCCCTGGTCAGGGGATATAGAATGACCAGTCTCTCTTATTATCCCTGGTCAGGGGATATAGAATGACCAGTCTCTCTTATTATCCCTGGTCAGGGGATACAGAATGACCAGTCTCTCTTATTATCCCTGGTCATGGGATACAGAATGACCAGTCTCTCTTATTATCCCTGATCATGGGATATAGAATGACCAGTCTCTCTTGTATCCTGTCGGGAGCTACAGAGGCGGCTATAGTCTCTCTTATTATCTACTGGTCACGAACTACAGAATGACCAGTCTCTCTTATTATCTGGTCAGGAGATACAGAATGACCAGTCTCTCTTATTATCCCTGATTCTGGGATATAGAATGACCAGTCTCTCTTATTATCCCTGGTCAGGGGATATAGAATGACCAGTCTCTCTTATTATCCCTGGTCAGGGGATATAGAATGACCAGTCTCTCTTATTATCCCTGGTCAGGGGATATAGAATGACCAGTCTCTCTTATTATCCCTGGTCAGGGGATATAGAATGACCAGTCTCTCTTATTATTCCTGGTCAGGGGATATAGAATGACCAGTCTCTCTTATTATCCCTGGTCAGGGGATATAGAATGACCAGTCTCTCTTATTATCCCTGGTCAGGGGATATAGAATGACCAGTCTCTCTTATTATCCCTGGTCAGGGGATACAGAATGACCAGTCTCTCTTATTATCCCTGGTCAGGGGATATAGAATCACTGTCACATTTTTCTGTTAGCATGACAACATAAAAACTTGAATCAATTCGGTATCTTTACTAAATTTGACCTATTTTAATGTATTGTGAGCTATAGTCACTTATCAACGGTGATTACAAAGTTGTCTCCCTAGTACAGTTAATCATATTGGGTCGTTATGTGAATGACACTCGACAAGCATGTTGCCCGAGTGTCCCAGACAGCAGCCATTGTGGTTCACTCACATGTGAATCATGCTTTTCACATGTTTTCTTGTCACATTGAACAATTTTGCCTGAAACTGAATTCTTAGCAAATCTGGTAGGGGATAAAGCTGGCTGCTCTTCATTTGTTATGACTGGAAATTACAGAGGGGCCACACAGTATGATACTGTAGTGAGTTTTATTTTCTCTCACATAATGTAGATTTGAGTAATCTGTGTTATCACTGTTAATATTGAATGAATGAGTTGTACTTTACCAGGAGATCTGTAAACTGCTGGTGCACTTGAAGCACCCTGAGGTCTACCAGACATTGGGAGTGACCCCACCCAGGGGGTTCCTACTGCATGGTCCCCCTGGGTGTGGTAAGACGCTATTGGCCCATGCCATAGCAGGGGTAAGCTTGCATTCATTTTGTGTCGGGGATCTTTTGCTACTCCTCCATAGAACATTTGGAATTTTGGAATTAACATTAGTTATCATCATGCAACAAAAAAATTATTGTAATTGTCATTTAAGACTGCACCAAAATTGTTGTGTTATTATCTATTCAAGGTAAAATACAAATCCATGTAAATAATACTTTTCTGACATTGACTGAATATCTTACTGCATACATGCATTATATATTTGCTGATTGTTCCTTTCGCCATTCTAGGAATTGGATTTACCATTCATCAAGGTAGCTGCCCCAGAAATGGTCAGTGGAGTATCTGGCGAGTCCGAGGAAAAGATTCGAGATTTGTTTGAGAAAGCTGTTGTACGTATAATATCAAGATTTGTGTTGCCATCATCTTTCTGCTATCCGAATGAAGGTAGAACTTGAAATGCCAGCTCTGAATTTTTGTCATTTTGAGGAATTCTCAACATTATTATTTCCTTGATCAACTGATAAATTATCTTGATCACTAGCTACATCTCAAGAAGTTTTATACATGTTATTAGCTGTCGAGGATGCTGGATGATTAATGTTTGAGTTTTGTTCAAGACTGCAGGCTTAAGCTTTCATTCTTGATGTGAAACATAAATGTCATAATCCATTGTTTCTGATATTGAGCTTAAGCGACTTGCTTTCTCTTTGCTTTCAGGCATGTGCACCATGTATAGTATTTATCGATGAAATTGACGCTATTACACCAAAGAGAGAGACTGCCTCTAAAGATATGGAGAGAAGAATTGTGGCTCAACTCTTGTCATGCTTAGATGGTTCGTATATAATTCATATACAGATTTCTGTCCGTCTGTCCTAATCGTGTCCAGTCTGTAGCTTTAGCAGTTTTCATTTGTTTTGTGAATGAATGTTATGTGGAGATGTGTTGCCTACCAAAATCGAGGTTAAGGTCAGAGGTCAAAGGTCACTATGGCCTAAAAATTGGAAAATCATTGAAAATCACTGATTGTTTGTGCTCATAGATACATCAGGGTGAGATGATTTATCACATACCAAAATTGAGGTCAAGGTCACTGTCACACACTTATGTTTTTGTGTTAGTGAATTTGTTGGAGGGAAATGATATATGACATACCGAAATTGATGTCAAGGCCAAAAATCAAAGTCAGTGTAATCTCAAAATCAGGAAATCATTAAAAATCACATTTTTGTGGTAGTTATGGGGATAATTTATGGGGAGATGTTTTGAGTACCAAAATAGAGGTCAAGGTCACTAACTCCGAACACCAGCAAATAGTTGAAAATCTTGATTCTGTGCTTTTATGTGGTAAACAAGAAACCTATTCATTCAGCAATATGATCTCTAAGTCAAAGAAGAAGCCTATTCACTTTTACCCCTCGGCCTAGTTCGGCCAACTGATTGTTGCTTGGTCCATCTGTCTGTCTGTCTGTTCATCTTGTTAACACCATATCTCTTGAAGGATTATAGCCAGCCTTTCTAAATTCATACAACATACGCAACTGGTGATGGGCCAGAGGCCCAGTGAAGATGACTGATGTTGACCTATTTTATCTAGGCCAAATTTTGAAGAACTATGTCTAGGCTATCCAAATTCATACTAAATATGCAGTTGGTAATTGAGCAGAAGCCTTCCAATTTGACTGATCTTAAAATATTTTAACAAGGTCAAATTCTAGTTATTTCGGTATCCTGAGGGATCATAACTCGGCTCTTCAAATTTACTCTACAGCTACAACTGGTGATCAACTAGAATCCTATTCAAGTTGACTGACCTTGACCTGTTTCATCAAGGTCAAATTCTAGTTTATACAATATCTTTTAAAGGATTATAGTTAGGGATACACAGGCGTTATTGAAGCCCATAAGGTGCTTGTTTTGTTTTTTTTGTCGCAATTCTCCTCACTTTCTTGTATGTTACAGAATTGAATTCCAAGCCTTCAGCGCATGTGTTGGTGATTGGGGCCACTAACAGACCTGACTCTCTGGATCCCGCACTCCGCAGAGCAGGAAGGTTTGATCGAGAGATTTCTCTCGGGATACCGGATGAGTCTGCCAGGGCCAGGTATGTACATTCGAGACGTCATATTGTCTGACATAGATGCTTGATAGCTGGTGGAAAAAGCCACAACAATGAACCATTCAGAACTACGATGAGCAAACAGAGAGGTTCAAAACTCAAATCACATCACACTATCAGTGTAATTTAGTGAAATGCAGACATGATTTGACTGGGTCACTGCACATTTGACACCTTGAATCAAGATTGCAAATGCATACATATATTAACTCTATTGCTTATATCTTTCCTGGGTGTTGCTTTACATGTAATTGATGCTAGTTCATTCCGATACAGAACAATCTACATCTGTCATTTCTATATTAACACAGTCTGGTTTTTCAGATACAAACTTTCACATTGATTGTCAAAATACAGATAAACTTTCAATGTAATACACCCAAATTTTAACTCAAAATGAGATTTTTTTAGTGCACCACAGTGTAGATTGATTGATTGATAAACTTTATTTACTGAGGGTAACACAGTCAGTTACATGTGAAACTGTTCTTCCCTGAGGCCCTCTGGGATGGTATACACACACACATATATATATATATACATTTTAACAAATATACAAGCATGATAATAACAGATCAAGTTTCTACATACATGTATATATATATATTTACATTTTCTACTGATGTGGACTACTAATGAACCTCGACTTGAAGCTGTTCAAGGATGGTGCTTGTTTCAAATCAGAATTTAGTGAGTTCCACAATTTGGCTCCAGAATAAGCTATGCTGCGTTGAAGATAGGATGTCTTGGGGCGAGGAACATATAGATTGTTGCTATTTGTTGCTCGAGTTTGTCTGTTTGTGATTTCATGAGTATGGGTGAACAGAGCACTAATGTAAGTAGGATAGTAGTTGTACATTGCTTTATACATGAAAATCACTTTTTGATATTCTATCCTGTGTGGTACACTCATCCAGTTGAGCTCTCAGATGATCCTATAAGCTATGATGTTGCATCATGCAAAGTATGTTACAGGTTTACACTGGTGACACTGTTGTCCGGTGAAATATCAGATATCTATGCAGACCTTTTCTGTGCCTAATACAGGTACAGAGCTTCAGCCAAACAGAAGCATCTGTGCCTTTATTCCTCAGGTGCTCATTAATCCAAATTGATAGTCACACCTCTTTTAGAAATCATGCACATCGATTTCATTGTAGAAAAAATATATTTCATCTGGGCATAGTTAATTTCACCTATTAAATCAACTCCAGATGCGGGTGGTTGGGCGGGTTCAGGTTCCTGTTGCTTCAATGCATTTTGCTGAGAAGCAACAGGAACTTGATAATGTGATGTCTAGCACTGTACTATCACTTGTCTTTATTGCACCATGTAAGCGTCCTGTCTGTGTCTTGTGCGTTGTCCTCATTGTTTTGTAGGGTGGATGGAGGGTGTCTAGTTCCATGCTGCTTCAAAGATTTTGACGTGCTTTGAAGTAGCAGGAAAACAACTGGGCTGGGTGGTGCTTAGTTGGTTCGTCGTGATATAGCTGAAATATTGTTTAAAGTGACGTTAAATTCTATTCATTCACTCACTCACTGTTGGCTATCGACATCTAGATTGGCTATCAAAATCTAAATGGCAAACAACTCTGGGAAACGAGGTTACCGCTCCCTGTACTTGTATACTGGAGTAAATAGGCTCATCAAAATCTCTTGATATTTAATTTGATAAGTTTTTGCAGATGTTGATGGTGTAGCACACCTATGAAAACCTGTCCACATGGTCATGATGTTGAACTGTGTTTTATAATGTTGTGTTGCACCCCCCCCCCCCCCTTTCAGCCAATAATATTTGTCAAATCATATTGAAAATTTAAATCAGTCAGTTCAACGGTCTTTTAGCTGGAGTTCTTGGAAGGGTCGATTGCAAGATATCCCGGAGTTTTTGAGTATTGTGTCGACTTGGCTTTGCTAATTTTTATACGCCCGCCAAAAGGCGGACGTATTATGTGATGATGGGTTCCGTCCGTCTGTCTGTCTGTCCGTCTCTCCGTCCCTCGTGTCCAGTCTATATCTGGGACAGTTTTCTATCTACAGTTCTAATTTTTCGTGAGTGGATACACTAGGTAGAGACGATGTGTTGCATACCAAAATTGAAGTCGAGGTCAGAGGTCAAAGGTCACTGTTGCCTAAAATCAGGAAATCATTGATCATTTCTGTCTATAGTTCTAATTTTTGGTGAGTGGATGCCCTAGGGGGGAATGATGTCTTGCATACCAAATGTCATCCTCTCCCAGGGTGCTTTGCGCTATGCTGCATTTACCCCTGTAGGCGTCTCGCCATTTTTTACAGGATTCTTGTAAAACCAAGAACTGTTCTATCTGACTGTTCTACTGATCGCAAAATGCATATTTATCTCGTAATACACTAAACAGTTATTCAGTGTATTTCAAAACGCCAGTTTCACACTGTTTGAAGGCAGCTTTTTGACAAATTACCCTAGAACTATATATCGGGAATATATATCGGTGAGTAGCGACTGATATCAATTCGCCCAGTTAGACGGTCGCCATGTTCGTTCACTCTGGCAACAGATGACCTCGGGTCAACTCCGGCACAGTCCGTGAGACCCTTACAGAATGCCTGGTAGAGCTTGACCAAATGTAGGTCGAAGTCTAGAGGTCAAAGGTCAGTGTGACAGAAAAATTTGAAAATTTTTGTTTGAGTAGATTCAATAGTGGGAAATGAAGTGTCGCATACCAAAAAGTAGGGCAAGGTCGAAAGTCAAAGGTCACTGAGACCCCAAAATCAGGAAATTATTAAAAATAACATTTTTTTGTGTCGGTAGATACATTAGGGGGACACGATGTGTTACCTACCAAAATATAGGTCAAGGTCACTGTGACCCCAAAATTGTGAATTTGCTAAAAATCATGATATTTTTGAGTCCACTGAGAAATTACGGGGAGCCGTTTCGTCATGTACCGAAATTTAGATCCAAGTCAATAGTCAAGTACATTGTGACCCCAGAATCAAGGTCAATGGTCAGTGTGACCTAAAAATCAGGAAATCATTAAAAAATACTAATTTTTTTGTAAGTGGATTCAATAGAAAGAATTGAAGTGTCGCATACCAAAAATTAGGTCAAGGTCAAAGATCAGTGACCCCAAAATTAGGAAATTATTAAAAATAACATGTTTTTGTGTCAGTAGATACATTAGGGGGACACGATGTGTCTCATACCAAAATGTAGGTCATCAAGTAACCTGGTCAAAGGTCAAGGTCACTGTGACTCCAAAATTGTGAAATTGTTATAAATCATTATTTTTTGTGTCCATTAAGAAATTACGGGGAGACGATTTGTCATCTAACAAAATTTAGGTCAAGGTCAATAGTCAAGGTCACTGTGACTCCAGAATCAAGAAATCTTTGAAAATTGCTTTTTTTTTGTGTCAGTAGATACATTAGGGGGACATGATGTAGCACATACCAAAATGTAGGTCAAGGCCGAACGTCGAGGTCACTGACCCCCAAAATCATGAAATTCATAAAAATCATGAATTTTTTTTTTTGGAGGGAAGACGATGTGTCGTGTACCAAAATTTAGGTCAAGGTCATTGATCCGAAAATCAGGAAATCATAAAAAAATAAAAAAAAATTCTGCCAGTATATACATTAGAGGGACATGTGTTACATACCAAAATGTGGGTCAAAGGTCAAGGTCACTGTGACCCCAAAATCAAGAAATCATTAAAAGTCACATTTTCATATGCCTGTCAAAGTCGTGTAATGCAATGTTGTGTTCTGTCCATTCATCCATTAACATTTGTTCATGCGATATCTCTAGTTTCAAGGTATGGAATGGTACCAAACTTACCTTACTCGCATGGCAGAGAGGAGCCATACATTTTGAGATCAATTTGTCCAAGTTCAAGGTCACAGTCCTTCAAAACTGAATCAATTTTAGCTGACCATATGTATTAGGTTGGAATATTCAGAGTTCTCTCCCCTACATGTATATGGCATTTATCCTATGGAGTTGTCTCCCATATTTGAAACAGCTACATTTAGTTAAACTGTTGTGAAAAAGAAACCGTACATTTACTAATTTAATGGGGAGAGGGGTCCTTTATGAACTTCATACCTGTTCATTAACTCAAGAACAAAGGTTTACTTCATCACTTTCTTCCTTCATGAAAAATTCTCTCGTCTGAAAGGAATCCATTTGCAGGAAAACTACTCTTTTCTTGTGTTTGACTATTTGTCGATTTCAGTGTGGGATATGTGAGCTATCGGCTTTTGCTTCAAGGTCACTAGTTACCAAGAGTTAAGCTCGTTTTAGTTTATCATTCAATATAAGATGTTATATATGTTACATTCTCAGAAGCACAAAATCGTAGGCTAGCTAGCAATTGGAATCAAGGCTATTAAACAACCTTGAAATTTGGACCAATGTAATTCCAGATACACGGGCGTATATTGAAGCCCCTTGGGCTCTTGTTGATCATGTCTTTGTTTCATTCACAGAATACTCGGTGTCCTCTGCAGGGGTTTGAAATTGTCAGAAGAGTTAGATTTTCATGACCTAGCCAGGAATACCCCTGGATTTGTTGGGGCGGATTTAATGGCATTAGCCAGGGAAGCTACAATGGTTGCTGTTAACAGGTGAAATTTGATATCTCCATTTATACTTGAATTGATTCAATCTGCATATGAAATGGGAAACTTGGAAAGAAGTGTTCACTGAATACTGCAAGGAAAAATCTGTCTAATAATATAAGCCTTTTGCTTCTTGTAATGTGCAAATTAAATACTATATTTAAAATATTGTTCAAGTTCTGATACCAGACATGGTTTATTTACCATTACAGGGTATTTGATGACCTCGAGGCAGACCGACAAGAATCCCATGATCAGAAGACGGATGATAACCCTGTTCATTCAGCAAATGTGATTCAAGACAAATCACTTCAGTCTGGTATGTTATGGTTTTTACCCCTCGAGCGGTATTGTCGTTGCCTCCGTCGTCTGTCCGTCTGTCCGTCCGTCCGTCTGTCCGTCTGTCTATCATATCATTGTAAACACATTATCTCAAAAAGTCCTTCACTTACAACAATGAAACTTCATACAGTTGTTTAATACAGCCAGTACCAGAAGCCTATTAAAAGTCGGTGCCATTGGATGTGTTTTTCAGGAGTTATGCCCCTTTATACATGTCTGGCTGTTTTTGTCCTTGTAAACACATTATCTCAAAAAGTCCTTCACTCACAACAATGAAACTTCATACAGTTGTTTAATGCAGCTAGTACCAGAAGCCTATTCAAAGTCGGTGTAATCGGATGTGTTTTTCAGGAGTTATGCCCCTTTATACATGTCTGTTGGTCCATATCCTTGTAAACACATTATCTCAAAAAGTCCTTCACTCACAACAATGAAACTTCATACAGTTGTTTAATACAACCAGTACCAGAAGCCTATTGAAAGTCGGTGCCATTGGATGTGTTTTTCAGGAGTTATGCCCCTTTATACATGTCTGTCTGTTTTTATCCTTGTAAACACATTATCTCAAAAAGTCCTTCACTCACAACAATGAAACTTCATACAGTTGTTTAATACAGCCAGTACCAGAAGCCTATTGAAAGTCGGTGTAATCGGATGTGTTTTTCAGGAGTTCTGCCCCTTTATACATGTCTGTTGGTCCATATCCTTGTAAACACATTATCTCAAAAAGTCCTTCACTCACAACAATGAAACTTAATACAGTTGTTTAATACAGCCAGTACCAGAAGCCTATTGAAAGTCGGTGCCATGGGATGTGTTTTTCAGGAGTTCACACAAACCTGTGTGGATTGCTGTGAATAGACAGTAATCGTTCGACTACATCTACTATAGGTAATCACTGCTCTATTGCTATATTGTTTTGTCTGTCTATGATCTATATCATACAGGTAAAATTATGCCCACCCCAAATATGTGAGTTGTTGGGGTCAGAAACATTATTTCCACAATTGCTCTGGGCCCGGCCCGAGGGGTCCTGATGGCGACAGCCACATGTCTAACCCATCAAACCATGATTATACCCCAGCTAAGACCTTGGGTTTCTGTAAGTGCCAGGTGTAGTATGTAATCCGCCTTTTCCACAGCTAAGACCTTGGATTTCTGTAAGTGCCAGGTGTAGTATGTAATCCGCCTTTTTCACATTATCCTCAGACAAACCCAGATATTGGGAGAGCCTATCTGTGCAATGACCCGTGACTTCAGCTAATCAATTTCTGTCTAGTATAATTTCACACTGCCCTATCTTTTAACCCAGGACAATATTTTGAACTGCTGATAACTGACATAATTTTATACATACATACTATATTTTCCAGTATTCAAATGAAGTGTCATTAGAATAATGTATAATTTGGCAAATATTACCGGTACTTGAAAACATGCCAGCTATCACCAGTTCAAAATAGTGTACTGGGTTAAAAGATAGGGCAAAGTGAAATTATATGAATCAGTAGCTGATCAGATCCCAGGCCGGGTCATACCAAAGACTTGAAAAATGGAACTTGTTGCTTCCTCGCTTACGCTCAGCATTAAGAGTATAGAACAAGGACTGGTTCGCTCAGTATCAGTATAATGCGACTGAGTGGGGTGTCACGTCTGCCTACGGCATGATATTTCAGTGGGACAGCACTATAAAATGGCAGCATTAGATCTGCTCTGTTACAAGTAGGTACCCCCTCGTTGTGATAACTGAAAAAATGTTGAAAGCGACGTTAAACCCTATTCACTCACTCACTCACCCCAGTTGGTGATCAGCTGAAGTCGCAGGTCAGTGCACTGACAGGCTCTTTTTTGTCCTCTCAATAATGTGCAACTGAACCATTCATCATGTGGGTAGTGATTGATCTAATGTGAGTGATTCATGTTGGGTTTCATCTGGCCCATGGTCCATGTTTGGTGATGAGGTGCTTGGTGTGAGTGGTACCTGTTGTCGAGTGATCCATGTTTGGTGGTGGGTGGTACTGGTTGAGTCGTTCATATTTGGTGGTGGGTGGTACTTGTTGAGTCATCCATGTTTGGTGGTGGGTGGTACTTGTTGAGTCGTCCATATTTGGTGGTGGGTGGTACTTGTTGAGTCGTCCATATTTGGTGGTGGGTGGTACTTGTTGAGTGGTGCATGCTTGTTGGTGGATGGTACTTGGTGATGAGTGGTACCTGTTGAGTGGTCTATGTTTGGTGGTGGATGGTACTTGTTGAGTGGTCCATATTTGGTGATGGATGGTACTTGAGTCTTCCATATTTGGTGGTGGGTGGTACTTGTCCAGTGGTCCATGTTTGGTGATGGATGTTACTTGTTAGTGGTCCATGTTTTGTGGTGTTCGGTACTTGTTGGGTGAGTCATGTTTGTTGGTGGGTATAATAGTGGTCCATGTTTGCTGGTCGGTGACACTTGTTGAGTAGTTCTTGTTTAGCTGTGGGTGGTTCATGTTGACTGATGGGTGGTTGGTCTTTAGTGGTGGATGGTCCATAGTTCATGTTCGGTGGCCCTTGTTGAGTGGTTCGGTGTTAGGCGGTCCAGGTTTGGTGGTATGTGGTCTAGGTTTAGTGTTGAGTGGTGGATCTTTAGTGGTGAGTGGTCCTTGGTGCATGGTGAGTGGCAATTGTTTGGTGGCAAGTGATCAATGGTGGGTGGTGAGTGGCAATTGTTTGGTGGTAAGTGATCCATGTTGGGTGGTGAGTGGCGATTGTTTGATGGTGAATGGTCCATGTTGGGTGGCGAGTGGCAATTGTTTGGCGGTAAGTGGTCCATGGTGGATGGTGAGTGGTGATTGTTTGATGGTGAATGGTCCATGTTGGGTGGTGAGTGACAATTGTTTGGCGGTAAGTGGTCCATGGTGGATGGTAAATGGCAGTTATTAGGTGGTACATGGTGGGTGGTGAGCGGCAATTGTTTGGTGGTAAGTGGTCCATGGTGGGTGGTGAGCAGCAATTGTTTGGTGGTAAGTGGTCCATGGTGGGTGGTGAGTGCCAATAGTCTGGTGGTAAATGATCCATAGTGGGTGGCGAGTGGCAGTTATTAGGTGGTAAGTGGTTAATGGTGAATGGTAAGTGGCATTTGTTACGTGGTAAGTGGTGAGTGGCAATTGTTTGGTGATAAGTGGTCCATGGTGGGTGGTGAGTGGCAATTGTTTGGTGGTATTGATTTCTGCACTATTTACATGAAGATATATGGAAAACATTGAATGTGTTCTGGGTCAGAAACGGTTGTTTGTTGTCTCGTACTCTGTTCTGGACATAACACCTGGAACCCTGTAATTAGCGGATGAGTGTTTCTTGTCGTGCTTGGCTCTATTGATGCATGAATATGATGTCACTTTCTTTACAACTTTACAACCTTACATATAGTGGGTTCAAATTGTTATTAACCCCATCCTCCGGAGGAGGAGGGGGTTATTGGAATCATCCTTGGCCATGGGGGCGGCCATTGAGCTGTAGAAAACTTGTACATCAAAAGCGGAAAAACTAGGAAGACTTAGGCACTGAAACTTGCCTAGTTGGTCACAATTGTAATGTTGTGAGTCTGTATAGTTTTTGGGCGATGGCAGATGAGAATTAATACGTTTTTTTGCGAAGAAATGCTCGAAATTGGTAGGGTAATTTTTACACGGAAGGTGAATGTTGTTGTTCTTGTACGTTAAGAGATTGACGAAGTTACCCGGATGTTCCTGTTGTATAGATATACCCCGGGTATTTGTGAAGCGATCAGTCTCTGCACAGAGGTGACGATGGTAATCAAAGTGTTAGCTATACTCGGATCTCTTGAGCAGGAGAGTGCCTTGTTTTGCGACAACCGTAAAGTGTGATGTTCTGCCAGTATGGCGATATGGCAGCATGGCAGGTCGCATGGTAGTTCAATCTTGAACGTCGCTCGCATGGGCTTACTCCGTTCAACTCAGTCCATTAGGGAACAATGGAGCAGATTCCCCACAGATTCTATCGGGGCGCTGTTGATTCGATTTTCTCAGAGTTCGTCCGGCTTTTAGCTCTGCTGTGGCTAGATAAACATCTTACAAATATTCTAAGACATCAACTTCAGAAAATCTTTGCGAAATAAAGACAAATCTTACCTTAGACGACCAACATCAGTGAAATCCAAACGACGGTAGACTGCGCGTGCAAAAAACGTTCCAAATTTACGCGCGGTTACATGTTTTCAAAAAGTGGTATCGTGCACGGAAACGGACTGAATTGAATCCGCTCAAAAGCATGCATTCCACGGACAAGAAACCGCGATGGAAATAAAAGCAAATTATACAAATTGAGATCACATAAAATATCGCTTGCTTTGATTCCAGAATATTGCCCTTCTTAATATATGAAAATAGCTGTGTTCAGTATGTGAATAAATCTTTAAATGATATAATATTGTTAAATCTGTCAATGCAGCGTTTGCTCATTAACGCCACTATATATATTTCTATCTATATTTCCTTCGCGGTTTCTTGTCCGCTGGAATCTAATTCTTTTGGGCAGATTCAATTCAGTCCGTTTCCGTGCACGATACCACTTTTTGAAAACCTGTAACCGCGCGTAAATTTGGAATGTTTTCTGCACGCGCAGTCTACCGTCGTTTGGATTTCACTGATGTTGGTCGTCTAAGGTAAGATTTGTCTTTATTTCGCAAAGATTTTCTGAAGTTAATGTCGTAGAATATTTGTAAGATGTTTATCTAGCCACAGCAGAGCTAAAAGCTGGACGAACTTCGAGAAAATCGAATCAACAGCGCCCCGATAAAATCTGTGGGGAATCTGCTCCATTGTTCTCTAATGGGCTGAGTTGAACGGAGTAAGCCCATGCGAGCGACATTCAAGATTGAACTAGTCGCATGGCGATGAGGAATAAACGGGCTCGAATAAACAGGCGAATAAAGCACACTTCCAGATCAGGGAATGGAAAACTTACTGACGTTTACGCTTTAGTTGACCTGATAACTATTACTAGGGCAATTTTAAACATATTCTCCGTCAACTTCGGAAGAGAGATACGAAGTTGT
>JAVTVY010050493.1:0-25486 GCA_036873755.1 Hanleya hanleyi
AATGCCAGTTATGGTTCTTAATGCCTCCTTTTGTATGTTTTCTAATCTGTTAATTAAATTTTGGCTGAGGTTGTCCCAAACAACATCACCATATTCTAAACTCGGTCGTATAAAACTCTTATACATTATTTCGAGACACTTCCTATTAAGAATATATTTCAGTCCTTTGAATACTGATAACTTTTTCTGTGCTGTGTTTATGACATTTTCAATATGAGTGTTCCAGTTACCCTTGTTGTTGAACGTCACTCTCAGATGCTTATGACTCAGTGACGGTTGAAGTGGCGAATTATCAAAGGAGATGAGAAAATCAGATGGAGAATGCCTAAGTGAGACTAAAAGAGAGACTGTTTTTGCAGTGTTGAAATCAACAAGTCATGTTCTGGCCCACTGTGAGATAATGTCCATATCATGATTAAATGGTGTTAACTGAGACTGCAAGTTGTCAGAAATAACATAGAGACATGTATCGTCAGCAAACAACCGGATACTGTTTAAAATATTACCAGGTAAGTCATTTATGAATAACAGGAATAAGAGGGGACCAAGAACGGAGCCTTGAGGCACACCTGCATGAAGGCGAAGTATTGTAGATTCCTTGACTTGTAATACGACGCGCTGACAACGGTTGATTAAATAGCTTTTGAACCATTCTAGTAAGCTACCGGAGACGCCAAACTGCTGCAATTTCAGAAGCAGGCCACGGTGCCACACTCTGTCAAAGGCCTTCGATATATCAAAAAAAATAGAAAAAGGACCTCCTTTTGTTCATCTAGCGCCTTATAGATATCGAGAAGTTGTGTTACAGTGGAGTGGGATGGAAGAAAGCCCGACTGATTAGGTGTTATTTCGTGCCTAATGAAATTAAAAAGGTACTTGAAAACGACTCTCTCCATGACTTTGCTTAGACAACTCAGCAAAGATATTGGTCGGTAGTTGGAAGATAAATGGTGGTCGCCCTTTTTGAATAAAGGAGTTACGTTAGCAATTTTCCAATCGGTTGGAAATTTGGATGTTTGTAGAGAATGATTAAAAAATCGAGCAAGGATTGGGGGGAGAATACACTTTGCCTCAAAGAGACATTTTGGACTGATTTTGTCTGGTCCGATTGCCTTTGTGGTGTCCAAATTCGAAAGCGTATCGAACACGTCAGCATTAGTTACGGTAAAACCATCAAGACAGTTATCGGTTTATAGAGACAGAGGGGGTAGCAGTACATTAGACTCGTCAATATTTGTGATGTTCGTGAAATAAGTATTAAGGATTTCAGCCTTCTCGTTATTCTCATAGGCGAAAGAACCGTTTGTTCGTTTTGGAGGCGGAATATCGTTAAAATTAGAATTGCTGTCTTTGAGGAAGGATTTACTTAATTTCCACCAGTATTTTGAGCCAACCCGACCAGTCTCGAGCTTTTCTGCCGTTTTGTCTTTGAATTCGTTTTCTGCGGAATGAACGAGGTGATTAACGTAGTTTCTCTGACGTTTGAAACACAGAATGTCATTTTCTGACTGAGTTTTCCTTGATTTCTTAAACATTTTATCACGGATTCTTATCTCGTGTTTAACTTTACTGGTAATTAATCCATGGTTTATCGTTTGAGTGTATAGTTACATATTTATGGGGAATGGCTATTGAGGCTGCATTGTTAATATTAGAAGTAATACACTGGGTCCATATATCCACATCATTTTCTTCCGTCAAATTGTCCCAATTCGCATTGTTTAAGAATCTTCGAAATTCATCCCAATTAGCCTTATCGTAATTCCAAATTAAACGTCTGTAAGAACATCGCTTAGGAATACGTGATTTCAGTGTAACAAAGACTGGAGCGTGGTCGCTACAAAATGGAACCAGGACCCCGCTGTCGGAGACGAGATTGAACATATTACATAAAATAGGATCGAGAAGAGAGTTGGAGACTGGGCGAGTTGCTTCACTTATCATGGTTAAAGCCAAGAGAGTTTATCATATCGCGCAGGTGATACTTCGAATGATTAAACAGATCATCGTTCAGGTCGCCTAGAATTAAAATGTTTTTATCCGGGTTAGAATCGCGAACATATTCGATATTATCCGACAAACGTTGCCATTTAACAATCGGTGTATTTGGAGGGCGATAGATAACGCATATTAATGATCGAGGGTTGTCACATACTTCGAACCAAATCATTTCCAAGTCATCCGTTTCATACTCCGGTCTCCTAGAGGCGGCAATACCTTGAGAGATATACACGCAAACTCCTTCCCATGCCTGTTGCCGATCATTACGATAAGGTTCTTGGAAACTTGGGAGTAATATTTTACTGGTAGAGATAAAGGAAGTGAGGTGACTCTCTGTAATGGCGATAATGTCGTATTTACTAAGGTTTGCTTCCACCAAGTTAATTTTGTCAGCGAGACCGCAAACATTGTTATGGACAATAGATAAGTGAGTGGCACAGTCTGGACCAGGATTTGTTTCAACATCGCCTGAACGTATCAAAATGGTGGTAACTAGAAGGAAATTAGTAACATTTGCATTCATGATGTATTGAGACGAGGTCACAAGATACTTGAAAAGATTTGCCAAAAAACGCATTTTCCAGTAGTTTACAATGAATCGATACACATCTGATGTAACAGCGTCCAAACAGGCCGATTGCCGCACGATAACTATCTAAGTCGTTATCCATCGTCTAGAACGAGCCAAGCAAATTGTCGTGCGGCTGGACCCAGATAACAGTCGAGCAAATATAACACCCGGACCTCTCGTACATATATATGGCACAGTGTGTGCCTAGTTTTACCAACTTGCTTGTGATTTTATGGTATAGGCCCTACACATCAACACTTCATATTTTGTATGTGTACAGTATAGCATCCTCATTGACAGAATCCTCTACAAAACACATCTGATTTTACCGACACTTCGTTCTGATCTGTCTCAGCATCATGTGCTGATTCAATGAGCTCGGAATAATTTTGTATACTGGTGTTAGAGGTCACCTTCACCATAATGTATCAATGACCATGGACTTGTACATGTATCACATTCATATTGAATGGTGATGGCTGATGAGAATATTGCCCATATGGAACAAATGGCTGGATTCCAGCGAATAAAAAGTTCATGTTAATCATAAACAGCATACAATTAATAATACTATCAAATAATTATGTATATTCCTTGTCGACATCAATATAATACAGACAATATTATGACTGAATCAGGGTGACAGATATCCAAGGATATATATGTCTACACTAAACTGAAGAAGATGCATGATGCGTATTATATTATGTTGTAAAACTTCACTTGCTAATCTCGATTATGTTGCTTATTGTGAAAATAAATGAAGTTATGAAAATAAATTTAGTATGATTGCCCAGTACCCTCAAATTAGAAATATCTTCAGCAGCTAAAGTTAAGCCAATCATAACAATATATAACACCATGGTACTCAGGAAGTGAAGTCTTTGTTTCTAGAAGCTAAATCATTTCTGACATATTCAAGTCCTCACCTGGTCAAGGGACATAATTTTGTAAAAAAAAACAAAAAAAAAAAACAAGTATAGATCCACACTGGCGCAGACCAGAAAGTTTTATGACCTTTGATGATATTTGTGGCGCATGCTGCAGGACTTCAACTTTCATGAATTTGATATTATCCACACAATCCCATTCTACATGATATTTTTGCCATAGCACCGATAAACTAGATCCCTTCATTTGTGTGGTCTAGATCCAGGAGTTATTGGGGGCTGCAGGTTTTGTAAAAGTTAGATCCAATTATTCTGAGAGAAGGAATGAAGTTTGGCATGGTTGTTTTAAGTTAAAACTGGGCATCCTTGAAAAGATCTGATCGATTGACACATGTATCACTCTGCCGGTCATCATTACATGCGTAACGTTTATTTCCTGAAGAATCAACTGATATCCAATGTGTGGGGAGGGGGAGGGGGAGGGGAGGCGGTTTGTGGCCAATCACTGACTCTGATGCTTATGTGCTTCATGGCCTACGTGACAGGTTTATGGACTTTACAACATGTTGGCAGAAGATTATTGTATCTTACATCAAGTTCATGGCTGGAACTATGAAATAAACTTAAAGGTAAACATATGCCATTCACATAGCATTGTACATGTATATGTGCTATGTCGCTGTAAATTGCAGGATTAATGGTCTGTGGACTGTGTGATACAGTTACAGGCAGCGGCACATGGCTGCAGAAGTTTTTCAATGCTCTCCAGGTATATGCCATGACTGGAATATGAAATTAATTCAAAAGTAAACATGCCATATATGACATTGTACATGTATAAGCTTATACATGTGACATGTTGCTGTGAATCACACGTTTTTTGGCTTGTGAACTACATGATACTGTTATGGGCAGCAGCACATGTTTGCAGAAGTTTACTGATGGTTTTCCAGTCCGAAACAGGCAGGGAAATATGAATTTGACCCAAAAATCAACCGGACTATTACACAAAAATACTACAATATAGTACATGTTGTTTGTGTTGAAGTTTCGCACAATTTGGATTTCACGGACTACGTGACAGGTTTATCAGGTACGACACATGTTGGCGGAACTTTATTGATTGTTTTCCAGTCCGAAACAGGAAGGAATATATGAATTCGCAGAAAAAAGCAAACCTGCATTTTACATGAGAAAGACATAAATTTGGTACATGTGCTGCGCGTTGATAAATCGCACAATTTTGACTTGGCAAAGCAAGTAAAAGTCTTATGGGCTACGGGACATGTTGTCAGAAGTTTTCCAATGCATTCCCAGTCCCAAGCAAGGAAGGAAATATAAATTTGACCCAAAAGTAAACATGAATTTTGAATTAAAACAAAGAAAAATAGCACATGTTGTTTGCGTTGGAGTTTCATACAATTTGGGTTTCACAGACTATGAGACAGGTTTGCCATCTACGTTTATATATATCAGTGGAAGATTACGGATACTTTTTTCGGTCCCAAACATGCAGCAAAATAAAAAATAAACGAAAAATAAAACATGCATTTTACACAACATTACAAGTATATGGACCACGCCCCCTTTGTTCGGTTATTGATTTAACGACTAATTGGCTATAGTTCGATGGATCGAGACTGATCTGCGTTAGAACATATGTCATAGAACATGTTCGCATAGATCTGGAGTAATGAAACACTCTTGGAAACAAGAAATGAATCAAAATACAAACCCGGAAATGGAAAACAACAACCCCATGTAATGTTTATACAGGTGGATTTTTCCGTGTTTTTCGTCTTTTGATCACGGATCGAGACAGGTGTCTCTTATAGGACATGTCAGAGAACATTTTCGCATTAATGTGCAGTCGTGGGAGAGGCCAGGAACTAAGAAATAAACCAAAATGTATTCATGGATAGACCACGGCAACAACACCGAAAACGCCAATTTTCGAGTGCTGATTTGGTTGATCAGGGAGAGATTAACGATCAGTAATAATGGTGACATACGAAAGAGGAAAAATAAAAGCTGGAACAGTGTAAAAAATATATAAACTATGTATAAATATGACTAAATATTTCGAATATTGGAAGTGATTCACAGTAAATAATTCTCCCGTACGGCGGCTGACATCTTGGTTTGCGCGACCTTGGTGACCTTCCCCACCGTCAATTTTATTTCGGGAAATAGAGCCTAATAACGTGTTTGCTGGTGGAAAGGGAATATTTCCTGCCTCCTAGATTTTCACAAGCTTTCGTTTGATGGGGAAAAGAGGGAGTGTAGTTTAGCAAAAGAGGGGAGAGAAAATTGATTGGAAATCTGACCTGATTTGGCAAGGTCGTTTGAGGTTCACAGGACCGGATAGCTCTAGTTTCGAGATTGAGGTGGAACCCGACTGCAGAAGCAAGGCCCACTGCAATGCATTGCAAAGGGGAACCCCATTATTTCAACTGTGTCCAAAGAAATGTGCCTCAAGATTTCGTCGGGAACCATGACGATCTCTATTGGAAATACTATGAGTCGTGGGTTCCACATACGACAATTATTTGGCGGGAGATTTCACGTTGCGCTCCTAGACCTCTGTCTGATCGACGACGGTAAAAATAAGTTGTAAGTAGCACATTTGAGGCGTGCGCTATATACAAAGCACAGAGCAAAAAACAATGAAGAGCATGAAAACGGAAAGTCAATTATTTGAACAATCAAAACACATGCGTGTGTGGAATAGGACATAATATAAAGAAAAAGCTGGCCTTTAAATGTGCATGGAATTCTTAATAAGTATTTATAGATATTTTGGACTCGTTAATAACGGTGTCAAACATATGGTGGGAGGAAGCGGGGGAGGGGGCGGATGACATTTCAAGCACGTTTGCATATGGACGTCAATATGTATACCAATGTTCATTTCCGATATTGACGTAGCTTGTACGCATAGAATTGGCATAGTGACCACAGAAAGCCGATAATAGTGGAACCAATGAGTAACAGTCTAAGCACATGAACGCGAATATGATATACCAATGTTCAGTTTAGATGATAGTATTGTTGATATACATAAGTGTTGATGATGTAGGTTGTGTACGTAGTGTTTGCATAGTGGTCACAGGTAACTGATAACTGTGATACAAGTTACTGTAAATATGATATAGACAACTCAGCATGTTAAATTATAGACATTGCACTAACCATTTTCAAAATTGCATACATCTGAGGACCGGTTCAGTAAAGATTATCAATAATACAAAAAAGTAGCATGCTCGGCAATGTTATTATTGAACCAAGCAACCATAGTAAATTGTATTTCATAAACAGTATGAGGATTCACGAAAATTTGCAGGTAACCAAGTTTATGTACTTGATGAAAAGGGATAAATAACTGTCATACGGATACCTCACGGAGGAAAAGTTCAATACATGTATATATATGTACATATACATACATGTATAGAGAAAAACACTACACATAATGTAGAATATGAGCTAAATCTGTATATTATACTGCTAAACCGGTATCGTGGTTTCACCCACTATTCAATAGCATGATACACGTTTGTAATATTGATACAATACGAATGTACGAAGTTTATATATACAAACAGATTCATGTCCGTTGGACAAGTTTTTTACAAGTTTAAACAAGGTTTTACAAGTTTACAGGAGATCTCGAAAAAGTTACGATTACAATAAGTAATTACAGTAGGCCTTGTGTTTGTCATAGTCGTGATGTGGTATAATCTGCAACGGCTTATTTACCTGCTCAGACAGACCGTTCAATGCTATACAATTACGTCTGCTCGCACTTCAATAACTTGACTGACACTGGCGTTAATTAACTAGTCTGTTATAACAATTCTAGTATAACAATTCAACAGTTTAATTCACATCGGAATTTGCTAATAAAATATTGTTCCATCGTCTGTCGCCTGATGTTGTCATCTGTTTTCATTTTGTAAAAGGGGAAAATACTGAATTTAGTTTCAAGATGACCAGCACAATCGGCTATGTGTTTACTGACTTTTAGGTGTCTTAATGCAGGCGTATTAATTTGTTGACGATGGACCCTAACTCTATTTCTCAGCAAATCCCCAGTTTCACCGATATACGTTTTGTCACATCCATTGCAAGAAATGACATACAACAAATTTTGCGAGCTGCAATTCATGTCACTGTTAACTTTGAAATTAGTACCAGTGTGACGAAACAAAAACGACTGTCTTACTTGTATATTTTTGCAACATTTACACCTGTTGTTTCCACATCTTGACACAGAAAAAGCATTACTTTTTTATGTGAACTTAGTAATTGTTTCAGGTTTGGTGCCTGTCGCTTTCCATTTATTACTTTAATCCCACCAAAACACTTTTTCAGTCGTTCATTCGATTCGAGCACCTTGAGACGGTCCTTAATTATTGGGAAAAAGTTTTCATTATTTGGATTATAAGTGTTGATGAAAGTAAGTAATCCTTGGCTAGGTGGTTCCCTGGTAGATTTTCTCAATTCATTAATATTAATACCAAGCGCTTTCTTGATTCCCACATTAATAACACCTTCTGGGTAATTTCTAGCTGTCAAGAAAATCTTGAGTTCACCTAACCGTTTGACACGCAGATCAGCGTCAGTGACAATGGTACAAATTCTCCTCGCAAGTGTGAAAGGAACCTGATTTTTTGTGTGTCGAGGATGACATGAGTTATATGACAGGTACTGTTTGGTGTCAGTTGCCTTTTGTTGTCTTCTCGCTTTAGCAAAATATCGAGAAAGGAAATTTCTGACACACTACTCTCCAAAGTAAACTTAATATTTGGATCTATACACATGTATATATATACACACACACACACACGGACTATTATATTATGAGACTATTTGCACACACATGTATACACATACACATAAACACACACATATATATATATATATATATATATATAATCACCTCCCAAAAGTACGCAGGCGACTAAGACAATTTCATATCGTATTATGTGAAGAAAGTCCATCGTTCTTAATAGGCTAACAAGTGTCCTTGTGTCAAAAACGAACAAGACTGTCAATTGGATACTTTGCACATTATATGACGCATGTAGCAGGCCTGATCAGAAAACTATGTAATCAAGACAGAAAAGTCAAATATGTATTTAACTAGGTATTCAACAGACATATGGTTACTTGTCAGATTTTTTTGATTTTTTTTGATTTTTATTTTTTACTTGAACACTAATAATCAATCAAGCATGTAATGTCTTTAACTGTTTAAATAAATTTCGTCCTGTGAAATATAAATATTTCGGGAAATATCAAGCATCTCGAATTGCGCGAAAATGTCCCGTAGATTCGTACCATATTTTCTCAAATTAATTCAAGAGTATATTTGTAACATACCCATTTCACACACAAAATAGTAAAAACTAAGAACATAGGATTTCATACGTAGAATATCTATTCCGATATCGCCATATTTTTAATATTTCTGCTTTCGAATATGGTACTAAATGGTCTGATCAATTGTACACTGTTGCTCAATGAACGAACAACATGAACGTGTGAAGCAATTTATTCTGATTGTGATCGATATTCGCTAGATCGCAATATCGTGCAGAATGGGTAAAATTTATCCTCGAAAATGAATTCGAATACCTATTTCAAGTCTGCTTTAATGAATATTCAGCGCAGCGAGGGTCTAGAGAGAGAGACAAACACTCGACAATGAACGGGAGATAATTCTTCAAATTCCTACTTATATCTAGCCCTAATACCCCCCTTTCATTGCATATGCTACAGAGCCGCAAGCCAAGTTGAATGTCGATGTTAGTGATGACCATGCAATTCTGCTGATAGGGCTGATGATGCGAAGGCTCGACATGGTATTCCACAGGTTCTTGCTGATGGAAATATGAACCGAGTGACTTGCTACTGTAAATTGTGCCACTTGTTGGGAACGTAGACGTCTATGGTCTATTTTTGCCCTTGAAATATATTCCAAAAACATTACGTTTGGTTCACTTCGTTTCGTTCATTTTCAAGAAATTCGCGTACACGATAAAGTCAGATAGGAGCTGTGTATTGAACGAGTGAGTGAGTGAGTGAATAGGGTTTAACGTCGCTTTCAACATTTTTTCAGCTATATCACGACGGGGAAGGGAAGGGAGGGGAGGGGGAGGGGAAGGGGATCCTACTTGTAACAGAGCAGATCTAATGCTGCCATTTTATAGTGCTGTCCCACTGAAATATCATGCCGTAGGCAGACATGACACCCCACTCAGTCACATTATACTGACACCGAGCGAACCAGTCCTTGTTCTATCCTCTTAATGCTAAGCGTAAGCGAGGAAGCAACAAGTACCATTTTTCAAGTCTTAGGTATGACCCGGCCTGGGATCGAACCCAGAACCTACCGCTTACGAGGCCGACGCTCTAACCATTAGACCACCGCAGTGCGGTGTGTATTGAACGAACAGGACTACTGAATTGCTGTTGAAAAATATTGAACTATATTTGCGACCATTTAATTATAGAACAAGCGTTCTGAGAACTCCAACATCTCGCCTTGCGGGGTCATCCACCGAAGGTGCAGCCGTATTAAACGCATACATGTAGAGCAAATAATAAGGTCTGGAATAGGTGATGTGGTACAGACAATAATGTCTGGAATAGATTATCTGGTACAGACATTAACATCAGTTCCATGTGGGATTACTGGCATGTAAGTTAATCCCATGTAGGATAGATAGGCCAGTGCCGTCGAATTACTCGTGCATAGGGCAGTCCAGTATGAGATTACTGCTGGATAGGTCAGTCCCATGTAAGATTACTGCTGGATAGGCCAGTCCTGTGTAGGATTACTTCTGGATGGACCAGTCCCGTGTGTTATTACTGATGGACAGACCAGTCCCCGGTGGGATTACTGCTGGATAGTCCAGTCCCAAGTGGGATTACTGCTGGATAGGCCAGTCCCAAGTGGGATTACTGCTGGATAGGCCAGTCCTGTCTGGGATTACTGCTGGATAGAGGAGTCTCGTATGGGATTAATGCTGCATAGGCAGTCCAGTGTGGGATTACTGCTGCATATGGCAATCCTGTGTGGGATTACGGCTGGGGAGGCCAGTCCCATGTGGGATTACTGCTGGATAGGCTAAACCTGTGTGGGATTACAGCGGGATAGGTTAGTCCAATGTAGGATTATGGCTGGATAGGTCAGTGCCATGTGGGATTACTGCTGCATATTGCAGTCCAGTGTCATATTACTTCTGGATAGGTCAATCCCGTGTGAGATTACTGCTGCATAGGCCAGTCCAGTGTGGAATTACTGCTGGATAGGCCAGTCCGGTCTGGGATTACTGCTGGATAGGTCAGTCCCGTGTGGCATTACTGCTGGATAGGCCAGTGCCATTTGGAATTACTGCTGGATAGGTCAGCTCTGTGCGAGATTACTGCTGGATGGGATTACTGCTGGATAGTTGAGTTCCGTATGGGATTACTGCTGGATTGGTCAGTCCCGTGTGGCATTACTGCTGGATAGACCAACGCCATTTGGGAATACTGCTGGATAGGTCAGTCCCGTGTGGCATTACTGCGGGAGAGCTGTGACCCAGGAAAACATGAAACATATCCACTAAGTTTTATAATCATCCCACGAAAGGTTCAACAATCTTTCCATCACAGATCTACATGTAAATTTTTGCCCAACAAAAACCTTATCAATGGAAACGTACAAAGTCTAAACTGCAATAATTAGGACAAAAATTCATATTTAATGTCATATTTCTTAAATAGCACATGCACAGCCTCGAATCACATTGAACTTGGGTAGCAAGTGTCAAACTCATCCAATGAAAGCTGACAGCTTCAGAAAACTTTCCATGTACAGGTGTACATGTATATACATGTACATTATTATTGGCAGATTACTTAGACAAAACCCTCAAAATTTGAACAAAAAATTATATTTCATCTCCTAAATAGCACAGTGACATCCTCTAATCATAAGAAACATGTGTACCAAGTTTCATAATCATTCAATGACAGCCGACAACTGCAGCAAACTGTGGCGTACAGATGTACATATGCACTTCAGCTAAACACAAAACTCAATCATTTGCCATAATTTAAAGAAAAATGAATATTTCATCTCAAAAATAGCACAGGTACATCTTCTAATCATAAGAAACATGTGTACCAAGTTTTGTAATCATCCGATGAGAACTGACAACTGCAGCAAACGTACCATGTACATGTACATGTATACATATAGAGGCCTACATGTGCAATTCACCTAAACAGAAAACTCCATCATTTGCCATAATTTGGAGAAAAATTAATATTCCTTCTCAAAAATAGCACAGGTACATCCTTTAATCATAAGAAACATGTGTACCAAGTTTAATAATCATCCAATGACAGCTGACAACTGTAACAAACTTTCTAAGTACACATGTACAGGTGCACTCCCAAAAACATTTAAAGCATACGACTGAATAGCAAAACATATCCACAATGAAATAATTTAATTTGGACTCATTCGACTCAATCAGACCATTAGTGGCCCATCTAGACCCCAAAACGTTCCTTCCCGTGCACTTTTCCCACAATTCTCTGTCTGCGCATGCGCAGAATGTCGAACACGGTCGACACACCAGTCAAGGCGGATGCCCCCTCACGTATCCTTCACAGCGATACATCACTCGACCCCATCGGCCCACTAGGGACTCACCTAGACCACAAAACGTCTATTTCCATACCCTTTTCCCACAATTCCCTGTCTGCGCATGCGCAGAATGTTGAACACGAACGACACACTAGTCCAGGCGGATGCCCGTCACGTATCCTTCATATTGATACCTTATACGACTCCAAAGGACCCCTAGTGGCCCACCCGGACCCCAAAACGTCTATTTCAATACCCTTTTCCCACAATTCCCTGTCTGCGCATGCGCAGAATGTCGACGGAATAGCAAAACATATCCACAATGAAATAATTTAATTTGGACTCATTCGACTCAATCAGACCATTAGTAGCCCACCTAGATCCCAAAACGTTCCTTCTCGTGCACTTTTCCCACAATTTCCTGTCTGCGCATGCGCAGAATGTCGAACACGGTCGACACACTAGTCAAGGCGGATGCCCCTCACGTATCCTTCACAACGATACCTCACTCGACCCCATCGGCCCACTAGGGACTCACCTAGACCACAAAACGTCTTTTTCCATACCCTTTTCCCACAATTCCCTGTCTGCGCATGCGCAGAATGTTGAACACGAACGACACACTAGTCCAGGCGGATCCCCCCTCACGTATCCTTCATATTGATATCTCATACGACTCCAAAGGACCACTAGTGGCCCACCCGGACCCCAAAACGTCTATTTCCATACCCTTTTCCCACAATTCCCTGTCTGCGCATGCGCAGAATGTCGAACACGGTCGACACACTAGTCCAGGTGGATGCTCCCTCACGAATGCTTCACATTGATACCTCACTCGACCCCATCGGCCCACTAGGGACTCACCTAGACCACAAAACGTCTATTTCCATACCCTTTTCCCACAATTCCCTGTCTGCGCATGCGCAGAATGTTGAACACGAACGACACACTAGTCCAGGCGGATGCCCCCTCACGTATCCTTCATATTGATACCTCATACGACTCCAAAGGACCACTAGTGGCCCACCCGGACCCCAAAACGTCTATTTCCATACCCTTTTCCCACAATTCCCTGTCTGCGCATGCGCAGAATGTCGAACACGGACGACACACTAGTCCAGGCGGATGCTCCCTCACGACTGCTTTACATTGATACCTCACTCAACTCCATCGGCCCATTAACCCTACCTGGCCTGGGGGGGGGGGGGGCGGAAAGTGCCCCCCTAGTGAACTTTTCTCTGCTGCTCCGAAACGACAAAACCGAGGAGGCTGAAACTTAGTGACTTTAAAGCTTATCATATTGGGGTCATTTTGAGCCTATTTTCATATACCCCCGGGCAGAGGATCATGGGTAAATTCAAAATGGCGGCCATGTGGTATCCGCGAAAGTCGTGTTTTTCAATCTTTTCGCTCCATTTCTTCACATTTTCCTTGCCTAAAAGGCGTTAAACGTATTTTATTTATGTAAAACTAATTATTCTCTATTTTATTCGATTTTTTTCGAGAAAAAAAACTGAAAAATGAAAACTTCGCAAAATCGACCCCAAAAAGGCCGAAAAATGGCTTCCTAGAAGATTACGTCACTGTGAAGTCATCATGGCGGCCATCTTGGATTTTTTTACATTTTCCGGTAGAGCTTGAATCCAAGATACTGTGTGGTAAGTTTCAGCGCTCTAGCATTGGTCGTAGAGATAATATATAAGGGGGGGGGGCACTTTCCGCCCCCCCCCCCCAGGCTGCGATACACCCCAAATCGCCCAGGCCAGATAGGGTTAAGGGCTCCCCTAGATCCCAAAACGTCTATCTCCATACGCTTGGTCTACCGCGCATGCTCATAATGACGATATTCCAACCCCACACATATGCTTCACAATGATAACTCATACGACTCCATCGGGCCATTAGTGGCCCACCTAGACCCCAAAACGTCTATTTCCATACCATTTGTCCACCGCGCATGCGCAGAATGACGATATTCCTACCCCGCATCCACCCAGTCAGATACTCCTTCACGAATGCTTCACATTGATACATCATACGACCCAATCGGACCATGCAGCGTATTTGAAGTCTGGGGACTACTTTCTCTCCGCGGAGGCAGACCTCATCACCGCCAGACCGCATCACCGCGGAGGAATACAAAGTTCACCTGACCTTGTATGTGAGTTCAAGAGAATAAGCCGCTTCCACATTGGTAAAGTTTTTTACCAAATTCAAGATGGCGGCCAAACTCTGGCAGAGGTCACTGTCCAATCTCCATCGCCAACTCCTCAAGTTTAAGTGCACAGAGGTCAATGTTACCTTTTTTCACGGGACTATACTACTAATATATCCCGTTATCTTGTATAGTAACTAAATACTGGTAGTAGCTCGGTCGCCGGCAGTAATTCTTACGCTTCCCCGTAGTTCCGGCCGGAAACCTGAGGATAAAGCTGGCCTGTCCTCAGGGTTCCACCCATACCCAGACTTCCTAGTCCGGTATCCGTAGAATTCCGCCTGTCCCCAGACTTCCACTCCGAGCTGGGCCTGTCTTCAGAGTTCCACCCGCACCGATGTCCGGTACAAAAGATAAGGCCAGAAAATACTCGCCGTATATTCAAACCGCTGAACCTGCAGAGTGGCCTATCTTCAGTGACAGGAAATCGCGCCAAGCCCTGTTTAGATCTACTCGATTTAGTAACTCCCGAGCAAAATCAGCGCGCAAAACTACAGATATTGCACCAAAAGTAAATCCCAAGTACTTGGTAATTCATACGAGGAATTTTAGTATCTGGTAAATCAAAATGGCAACGTTGACAACCTTGACAAATCATAGTATTGAAATCCTTTTCTCTCCCAAAACTACGGTGTACAAAAAGTACACGAAACTGTGGCAAAAATTACAACGAACAGTGGTGTGTACCTTGTATACACACTTTTGTCTATGTCTTGTACATGTACGCTTAAGGCCGGATCATATACACATGTATACACACCTGTGTAAATTTGCACACTGTGCAAAATTATATACATATGTGCAAACTCAGCATGCGAACGCAACTACACACATTGTATCTCATGCAGTACTGTAGACTGGTACACAGGCAAACCTGCACCGTGCGCGAATGACGTGGGTAGAATCATTTGTATCATGCACGTGAATCGTATGTATCACATGAGTGACACCCCACATAAATTTGTGATATATATATGATGATAGGATATGGTAATGGCCACATTCATAAACATGCTAAGGCCAGAGGAAAATCTTCCATGGTAAGTAACAAAGTTCTGCAAAAGTATTGTAGTCACTCGACTCGCTATATGCAAGGTCCAATGTGCAGAAATATATTTCTCTCATGCGTGTCTGATGAGAAGAATGCATGTGGCACGCATGTGAGGTAACAAATGATTCACATTAGCTCAAACCTGCAGGCCCGTTACTGGGATTTTCTAAGTGGGGAGGGGGTGCCAATGTTTTCAGTTTTCCATTTCTTACCATTTCAGGAATGCCCGTCAAGGGTGCGCCTTTCCAGAGGGATCCTCGGGGAATTCTTTTGAATGTGTATTTTTAGGGCTAAATTGGAATTGATCTCTCACATACTTTTCGTAATGCCAAAAAAAAAAAAATCTACGGACTTTCGCACCACACACCATAGGTAGCGACGGGTCTGCTTGCCGGAGTATTTTTGCATTTTCTCTTGATCTGATCTGTGTACCATTGTTGTGGCTGTCTCTCACGGAGATACATGTATATGCCTAATTCTGATCCTTGTTAATTTCTTTACTTTGAGAGTGTTAACTTCCCGCATAACCCGATCTCCAAAACGAAAGGTTCAGTGATAATTCTCAACAAAGCTGTCGATGCAGCCAGATACCAGTACGAGCTCACTCGTTTGACGTTTCAGTACCAGCCTTTCAAGAATGTCCACATCATCTAGTATAACCTCAGTAGTTTCCTCAGGAAGGTATACTAGTCAAGCAGGAAACGCTTGACCCTGACACCGACGCTGTGTCACTGAGATTGGTGAAAGATGATTGGGTATCCACGAGTATAATGGCCATTCAATCTCTAGTAAATGTTCCAGTCATAGTGAAACCATCCACCCAGGATACCTCTAACCAATTATTAGAGTCCGGTTTTGTTAAACTTGAACATATTGAGAAGGTAAGTCATGCATGAGGACAAGCACATAACTATACATTTTCCCTCATAATAGTGAGCTGGAATTGTGCAAATCTGTAATTTTCTCCAGGCTAATACTTCAGAATATATTCCTCAAGAAAAAGATGGGTTGTTTTTATGTTTTGGAGTGAAAAACAGCTTTATTACGGTCACATACGTAGGAGTTTTTCTCATATAAACATCACATATCCTTTTATAGATCCATAAACCAAACTTCGAGTTGAACTAACATAACATTTCTGCTTGATACAAGAATTATGTGTGGGCAATATGCAATATTATGAGCTCCCAATTTTAATGACGGTTCATGTTTCGTGTTTTCAGAATCATTTAACAAGTTCTCCAGGCAATCCACAGAGGACTGCGGATGCGGACTTTGGGATATCAGCCTGTTCCTTTGCTTATGGTTCCACACGTGGGTACGAGAGCAGGAAGTGATGATGAATGAAGCAGTGACACATTACTGGAAGAGACAGGAACCAGATGATCAGGCTCAGCAGATCCTTAACAGGCAAAACATCACAAGTGAAAAAAGTCGTGCTGGTGAGAAGCCATATAAGTGCCACTATTGCCCTTATAGCAACCACTGGACATCCATTGTCAAGTGTCATGGAGAAAAACACATCAATAAGAAAGCTCATAAATACAGTTTCTGTTCGCATAGCAGTATCAGAGAAGTTACTGTGAGGTCACGTGAGATAATTCAAGTGAAGGAGGATTTATGCAAATCCTCCTTGTTCTCTAACCTGGATGAATTGGCATCTCGAGAAATGAACCATCCCTCTGGCAAACCGTACAAATATTGGCTCTGTCCTTATAGATCAGACAGAGAATGGCACCTTCAGTCACACGAACGAACCCACACTGGTGATAAACCATTCAAATGTTCTCTATGCCCATTTAGAACGGCTTGGAGAAGGAGCATGGTGAACCATAACATTAGAAAAGATGGCGAATGAATTGAATTGAATTGACGAAGCATTCTTTTGTCTACAATGTCCGTAAACCAGCACGTCAAGAGATGATCTCCACATACACGAAAGGAAAAAACAGACATCACAAATGCTCAATCTGCACATATTTATTTCAACTTTATTTAGCCTACCCAGGCTAAATAAAGTTATTATTATTATTCAACGCACAGTAAAGAAGACATTACCCAACATGAAAGAATCAACCATCCCGAGATTCAATTCTCCTATGTTGTTGTGAATCCAGAGAACAACGACCGTTAATGAGGGATTTCTAGCGCAAACATACCCCAAGGTTTGAACCCTATGCGTTTATATTGGGTACAGATAAACTCTTTGCTTCCTGTTCTCTGTCGCTTTGCCTTCTGAGGGTATAGATGTTTTAACAATTCCCGCGATATGTCAGACGAATTTAGAACAAGACTGAATCCCAGTCGCCACTTCCCACAACTCTGGTGAAAGAAACAGATAATGTGTATACACCATGCACCGATTTTCGCTCCCTCGAATGAGGGGACGAGTCAGACTGTGACTCAGTCACCGTTTTTGACTCCAACCGATATGGATACGAATAGACCCTGTAAATCAGTTGCGGTCTTTCATCTCTAAGACAAGGATATGAATAATCTCTGTACCTTTGTCGCGGTCTTTCGCTTCCAATAGATAATGGTATAAATACTGTCTTTCACTCTCTCAAATAATGCTACGAATATACTGTGTACACTCGTCGCCGCCTTCTTCTCTCCCAAATAAGTGTACGAACAGGCTGTATTCCTCAATCGTCACTATTCACTCCTCCAGATAAAGGTTCGATTTCAATCCTTACCTCCGTCACCGCTCCGTCTTCCTCAGATAAGAGTACGAATGGATACTGTACCTCAGTCGCCGCCTCTCATCGCATTCTTTCGGATAAGGATACGAATAGACTACCTCAGTCGGGGCCGTCACTCAGATAAGGGTGTAAGAAGAAATCCGTGTATTTCAAGATCCTCATGGAGCTCATATGAACAGTCACAATCAAAGCGTGACGGAGATACATCATCTTTAGATGACTTTACAACGAATATCTGATAAGAATACTGATCAGCGATACGGATTCGATATTTTTGGAACATCATCATGTCTTGCCGGCATCATTTAAAACTGTTGACCGCTTCTCTCTTGCAGGAAACTAGACTGTGTTTATGTAAACTATGATTTTCTTTTTGAATTAGGTGCTAATGCTGTTATATGGAATATGAAATAGGTCTTTGGATTGTGGACGCGAATCTTCTTTAATGCACGGCGGCTGAATTATGAATGACTCGGACAAGACGGTTGTACGAATGGACTATATCTCATTTACCACATCTTCCTCTCTCAGATAAGGATACGAATAGACTACGTCGGCTGCCGCCTTCCACTCTCTCGGATAAAGGCGGTAGGAATAGACCACAGTTGCAGCACTTCACTCGCTCAGATAAGTGTACGAATAGACTCTGTACCGCCAGTCTCCCTCAGTAAAGGACACGAGTAGACCACCTGAGATGTCAACTTTTGCATTTTCAGATAGGCGTACAGCAATACTAAGTACCCCAGGGCGCCTACTGCCACCCTCTCAGATAAGAGGGCGAATAGACTCTGCATCTCATGGGTACACGTAGACTGTACATAAGTCGTCGTTTTTCACTCCTTTCCTCCTAGGAAAAGGGTACGAATAGATTATAACCCAGTCGCCTTTTTCCCTTTCTTAGTGAAGTGTACGAATAGACTACCTCAGCCTTCGCCTTTCACTCACTCAGATAAGGGTACCAATAGGCTATACCCCGGTCTGTAAGGGTACGGGTAGACTTTACTACAGTCGCCGCCTTTCACTCTGTCATATAACATATGGACATTAGGAATAGACTGTACCTCTATTGCCGCCTTATAATGTGGACAAAGAATGTGTGATGGATACCCGAGAATAACTCCCTCGGACGTGACGGTAGTGAACAGGATTTTCATTTGAAAGTGAAACGGGTGAAAGTTATTATGTGCTGTAAAAATGCTGAAGTTTCATATCATGCAAATTGGTGATTTATTCAAGTTTGAAAACGGTCGAATGTGCTCTTTCGACATTTTAGGGACATTTTCTGAGGGGGTTTCCCTTCATATATAAAATATGACACCTCAAACCAAAACAAGTTGTGTGTATTTATTATCACAATGGTTAGTGTTACAATCGGTTGAAATATAATTATAGTTTGAGGTGTCATATTTCATCAAAATTAAAAATTGTGCAAATGCTTCGCTTGTATTCTACCAGAAACGTTATGTGAGCAAGTAAAAAATGCTTTTCAAGTAGACGTCGTCGTAGTCCAGTTAGGCTGCTCGCTCTCAAAAACAGAATGGTGACCACTTTGTTGAGCTAGGAGTTCGATTCACATTTGGATCAGAAAAATTTTCTTCCTATTTTCTTATTCTTTCTTTCTAATATTTAACCTTTGAACTTATTGATGTTATGTGAAACAATCTTCAGTGATAGTCAGTTAATAAAATATAGATATAACGGTGTATGCACTTTTCTGCATTCACTGCTACAACTCGACCCTTATTGCAGCACACTCATAACATGTCCAAGTCACCGTGACTGAATGGGTTTATTTTCATGGGTCAGCCATACTTCCCATGTATAAAAAACGAGGGAATCTTCATGTGTATTTCCTGAACTGTTCTCGTTATATTTAAGAATCATCATAGTTCTCACTATGAACAGTAATGTACCATTCAACAAGTCGAAGTGTGAGTGTTGTCAAAAGAATACGCGTTCAGGCCAGACCAGAAAAATACCTGTTCACAGTTAGAGTGGGTAAAATGCAGGAGTGACTTTGAAGTCAACACTGAGGGAGTATTATGCCCTCAATGTAGGGCTATATACCATGTAGATTTGAAATCTGCGAATGATGATACCATCGAAGCGCCTACAACCGTAGCCGATGATGACCAGCCCGAGGCGGGGTCAAGTTCCCGTTGTGTCATACTACCAGATATTCCACGGCAAGTTCGATTTACACCATTACAATGACGTAGCTCGTTAAAAGAAGTTACTTTTGAAACAGCAATAATTTCACATAACCGCAAATTATTTAACTAAAAGACGGTTGCGAGTTAATATATGATACATTGAGTAATAACTAATCCTTTTGTATGGTTTGAAAATGGGTTAAAAATGGAATTTTGACCGAAGTTACTGACCGAAACGAATAATTCTGTACGACTGGCCTACAAAAACGTTATTGTCGAGGAAACCTGTTCATTTAAAAATAGAACGCATCAAAATAGTACAGAGTCGACTCTGGCAGCTGACCCGGCCTGAACAATAGATATACACACGCCAGTGTCCGAGAGAGTTATTCTCGGGTAACCATCACACATTCTTTATACCCTAACTCAGATGTGGATTCTCAGTCTCTCAAATGACGGTACAAATGAACTCTACGGTAGATACTTCGTGTAGGCGGCTATTGTCTGAGTCTTTGTGCAGCTGAGAAGGCTCAAGTTCAGACATATTGTTATCTTGGCTATTGTAGGCCCTATGCATTGTCTCGTGATTCTTACATGGAGTATGAACCGGCTCTGCCCATCCGTCTCTGCCCTCATATCACCCTCAGATGATGGTACATTTTCAGTTTGTATTCTAGTCGGCAATCTTTCCACTCCTCGAGAGGAGGGGTCACAGACCCTGTATCAAGGTGGAGACTGCAGGGTCTCTGAGAGCCAGTCGTTGAGATCTCGTTTGTTTCTCGATATTCCCATGCAGGTGTATTGGAAATCCAGAGATAATCGAAGACGGGAACCTGACTGGTACAAAGCCAAAAATATGTCCAGGAGTTATTATACATGTAACATTGGGGTAAATTACAAGCGTCTAGTCCGTCATTCATAATCCAGCCGTCGTCCATTAGAGAATATTCGCGTCCATAATCCAAAGACCTATTCCATATAACAGTATTAGCACCAAATTCAAAAAGACAAAAGTATACATAAACATAGGCTTGTTTCCTGCAAGAGAGAAGCGGTCAACAATTTTCAATGATGCCGGCAAGACATCATGATGTTCCAAAATATCAAATCCGTATCGCTGATCAGTATTCTTAATCCATAATATTCGTTGTAGAAGTCGTCATCTAAAAATGATGTATCTCAGTCACGCTTTGATTGTGACTGTTCATATGAGTACCATGAGGATCTTGAAGTACATGGGTTCATACGGCCCCTAACCCCGGGTTAAGCGGAATTAGACACAAGTTACGAAACGTAGCGCCATAGATCTTGCACGCTACGTTCGTATTTTGCTATCAGCATGCGATATGTATCGCCAAATTTGAGAAACTTTGAGTGGAGGCGCTTGGTGGAATAGCCCTGTTTTATAAGTTTCTGCAACAATGTTTTGTGACGTTGATTAAAATCATCACATTTAACACAGGATCTAGCAAATGCCACTAAGCGAGATATGTATACGCCATATGCAGGTCCCACTGGAACCCCAGTTGCCCTCCAGCCCTCCTTTTCTCAGTTCCATACAAAACAACAACTGAATCAATAATATGTACATGGTACGCCAGCGTTCTTTTATATTCCTAAAAATAGGTAGTTATTCCTCGTAGGAATATCGCCAAATGAATCATGGCGATCTTCTCTGCGTTCAATGCACTTTAATAATTGACCAAACACAGGGCTGTAACAATCCACAAATTACATTGGCTGAACAAAAGAGACACCTAGATCTCAGATCTGAGCAATTCAACATGACAGATACGGGAGTTAGACAGGAAGCGTTTTTGAGATATAATTATAACGAGAATGGGAATAATTTACATGGTAGACAGAAAGCACTTGTTTGAATGTTGACATAAAATGTAGAGAAAACGACGGGAGAGAATAAAACGAAACAACATTTTCATTTGGCGGACTTTGCTTGGACAAGGTCATTTTAATAGTAAATTACTGTATTTTATCTTATAAAATATCTGAAGAAGTCCACGTAGTGCGGCCGTGTACAACAAAAAATCACAGAAGAAGTGGCACATACAAATGTACAGGATATGATACTGGATTCCGGGACAAAACATTAAAACTGTGTAACGGGGAACTAAACTTCTCCCACAAAATACCATTTATAGCACCAATTTGACCAGAATCTATGACAAACGTGAGTAGTATACAGCATGCATTTAAACGCTCATTGACCTACTTATTTGTTCCCCCGGGTAAAATTTAAGGGGTAACTTTGTGGATGTAGAGGTCATAGAGGTCAATTGTGAAATATTGACCAATCAAATGCGAGAATGTAGTTTGACTGCGCTTGGTGGTGACGTCATAATTGTGGATGTGCGCGTGAGGGACTGTGGGAGGTGGGACAAGATGGCGGCTGGTTTTAGTGTCGTGTGGGAGGTGGGACAAGATGGCGGCCGGTTTTAGTGTCGTGTGGGAGGTGGGACAAGATGGCGGCCTGTTTTAGTGTCGTGTGGGAGGTGGGACAAGATGGCGGTTGGTTTTAGTGTGTTGTGTGGGAGGTGGGACAAGATGGCGGGCCGTATTTGTGTGTTTTTGTGTGTTGTGTGGGAGGTGGGACAAGATGGCGGCCTGTTTTAGTGTCGTGTGGGAGGTGGGACAAGATGGCGGCGAGTTTTAGTGTCGTGTGGGAGGTGGGACAAGATGGCGGCCTGTTTTAGTGTCGTGTGGGAGGTGGGACAAGATGGCGGTCCGTTTTAGTGTGTTGTGTGGGAGGTGGGACAAGATGGCGGCCCGTATTTGTGTGTTGTGTGGGAGGTGGGACAAGATGGCGGCCTGTTTTAGTGTGTTGTGTGGGAGGTGGGATAAGATGGCGGCCGGTTTTAGTGTGTGGGAGGTGGACGGCATGTTCGGGCATGTTCGGGCAAAAAAAAGTTCCGGCAAAAAAAAAAAAAAAAAAAATGTATTCATGCGCGGTGATGCGGTTTGGCCGTGGTTTTGGCGGTGATTCGGTCTCGGGAAAAAGCTTCCGCGGAGAAAAAGTAGTCCCTAGATAAAATGGTCCGATGGGGTCGAGTGAGGTATCAAAGTGAAGGTTAGGTGAAGGAGCATCTAATGGGCTGGGTGTGGGGTTGAAATATCGTCATTCTGCGCATGCGCGGCGGCCGAAGGGTATGAAAATAGCCTTTTTGGAGCTAGGGGAGCCCCTAAGGGTCCGATGGGGTCGAGTGAGGTATCAAATTGAAGGTTAGGTGAAGGGGCATCTGATGGGCTGGGCGCGGGGTTGAACTATCGGCATTCTGCGCATGCGCGGAGGCCAAAGGGTATGAAAATAGCCTTTTTGGAGCTAGGAGATTGACTACTGGTCCAGTGGGGTCGAGTGAGGTATCGATGTGAAGCATTCGTGAAGGGGCATCTGATGGGCTGGGTGTGGGGTTGAAATATCGGCATTCTGCGCATGCGCGGTGGCCCAAGGGTATGGAAATAGCGGTTTTGGAGCTAGGGGAGTCCCTAATGGGCCAATGGAGTCGTATGAGGTATCAAAGTGAAGCATTCGTGAAGGGCATCTGATGGACTGGGCGTGGGGTTGAAATATCGGCATTCTGCGCATGCGTGGTGACCCAAGGGTATGGAAATAGACGTTTTGGAGCTAGGGGAGCCCCTAATGGTCCAATGGGGTCGAGTGAGGTATCAAAGTGAAGCATTCGTGAAGGGGCATCTGATGGGCTGGATATGGGGCTGAACTATCGGCATTCTGCGCATGCGCGGTGGCCCAAGGGTATGAAAATAGCCGTGTTGGGAGCTAGGGGAGCCCCTAATGGACCAATGGGGTCGAGTGAGGTATCAAAGTGAAGCTTATGTGAAGGGGCATCTGATGGGCTGGGTGTGGGGTTGAACTATCGGCATTCTGCGCATGCGCGGTGGCCCAAGTGTATGAAAATAGCCGTGTTGGGATGTAGGGGAGCCCCTAATGCACCAATGGGGTCGAGTGAGGTATCTAAGTGAAGCATTCGTGAAGGGGCATCTGATGGGTTGGGTGTGCGGTAGGAATATCATTCTGCGCATGCGCAGATGCAATACGGAGGTCTCGTCCAATCAGAAGCGAGTATTTCAAATCCGTCCCAGAGCTCTCGTCCAATCAGAAGCGAGTATTTTGACCCGGTGCATTATGGGACATATCCAAGATGGCGGCACGTATGTTCAAGATGGCGGCACATCCGGTGTCGAAAACTGGCCATTTTGTCGGATGTGGTCACTTAGTGTCGAAAACTGGACCCTGTATGACGTCACTTCCGGGTTTTTCACTAAAAACTACATCCAAACATAGAAGAGTTCCTAATGTTTCCTCTTAGACGTCCGTATGTTCAATCGCCGGTGGGTTTTCCCGCCCCGCCCCAGCGCCCCGCAGCGCGAGCGCGCGCGCGAGTTCTCCGGAAGTGCGCGTCATCCCCGGCAGTGTGCGCGCGGACGCGGGTCAAAAGGTCAAAGGGTCACCTCCAGGTCAGACGGTCCAATGTCCAATGAGACAATGTTGCGGCATCGCTATAGTCAGAGCTTGAGCACAATAAAAAATTCTAGATTCTAGGGGGATTCTAGATGAACCTGGGAAAGATGGGCAGTTCCATTTGGACCAATCAGCGGTCGAGAAAAAGAGCCAATCAGCGGTCGAGGAAAAGAACCAATCAGCGATCGAACAATCAGCCAATGGAATTGGGGTATTCACGGTGTGCTTTCGCTGACGTCCGCGCCTACATCTGGGTTCTTGTACACCCGGGTAATGTTTTTCTGGACATGGATGGGTTACCTTTGGCTCCATTCTAGGCCACTGATTGACTAATACGGTGTTCAAAGCCACTTTCATGCATTATGCTCATAGAACTTATAGTCATAATCTATACGTGTTGGACGAGTCTCTTCACTCTATACACGTACCTCAATGAAATGCCCGCTCCAAACCTAGACCAAAGACACGTACTTGGTCTGTAGGCTGATTTCATTGGCTCTCTATTTTTTACTATAGTGCTCTTGCCTTCTAAGCTTGATGGGTTACATTTTGACCCCATCCTACACCACTGATTTCAGTTTGACTGAATCTCCACATTGGGCATTGATGCATTAGGAATAAAACACACAAGACAGGGTTTTTTGGTGAGATCTCATTTTTTTTTTTATTCAGTGAACAACAACAACGTGAGAACAACCACGTGAAAACTCAAGCCCAGAACAAGGGGCTTGTCATTAACTGAAGCCCAGAACAAGGGGCTT
>JAVTVY010050494.1:0-27453 GCA_036873755.1 Hanleya hanleyi
AAGAAAACATGGTCTTCTAATTATGGAACCATTGCAAGGTTACCTTCAGAAGATTGGATTGTGCCAGAAATATTACATCAATATGCCATCCACAAAGTACCTTATAACTTTATGAGGTTATAAGGGCCAATGAAACATTAAACAAAAACGAGTACAGCTCTTCATAAACGAATGGTTCACATTTTTCATTGGCGGGGTTCCTGCAGTGCTGAACCCCTGTTAGTTTTGCATTTCATGTCACCTTAAATGAAGGACGCCATTTCCTTCAATTTTGCTATCAAGTCCTTCTATTCCACATATGATTTACCTTAAAGCTTTTGCAGGAACCATATTTTATTTCAGAAGTATAATATAAAATAACTGGCGGGGGAATCCCCGCATTCCCCCGCAGTAATGAACCCCCTGTTAGTTTTGAATTTCATGTCGCCTTAAATGAAGGACAACATTTCCTTCAATTATGCTATCAAATCATTCTATTCCACATCATATGATTTACCCTAAAGCTTTTGCATGAGCCCAGTGGGGCTTTCGGGGATTGACCTGGGACGTCGTTGTCCACACTGCTGATCATGGTAAGAATAGGCCTCAGCTCCTCAAACAGCTTGTCGTAAGAGGCGACTAACTGAGGCACCCGTGGAGTTCCCGGGTGTGAAAAGGAATAGGACCCCACCCGGGTGTGGAAAGGAATAGGACCCAACGTCGTGATATGACTGAAATATAGTTGAAGGCGACGTTAAATCATATTCACTTTATCGCTTTTGCATGAACCATATTTTATTTCAGAAGTATAATATGAAATAACTGGCAGGGGAATGCCCGCAGTACCGAACCCCTGTTAGTTTCGCCTTGCCCTAAAATATAAACTTTCCCAAACTAACTGCGTAAAATAACCACTGAGCACGCCTCACATTATTTCCTAACTGAACTGTATTAAATGAATTCACAGAGATCATTACACTCTGTGACAGAAATATATGGGGTCAGTAAAATTTATATTGGGCGAGGCGTCAATATATATTTTATTGACCCCATGTATTTCTGTATTAGGTCACTGACAAACCGCATAACGAATTTATTCCGCTGAAAACCCATTCTGTGGGAAATGACTTCTTGTGAACAACTTTGGCCCTATGTTGTTGTTGCTCACGAAATCAAAAAACTGTGTATGTGAAGTCACATATTTGCAATATTCATTAACGTTCATCATCGCTGATTACGATGAAATACAAGCTGTTCACAAAATGAATTCTACCTAATTTAGAAGTACAGCTACTGAAGCTCACCTTTATTATGAATACTTGTCTAAATGAAGCCAGAGGAGTTGTCGAAGCGAGGCAACCGACGCGAGTGCTTTGAGACAGGAGCTACTTTAAAGGGAGATAACCTAGTTACTCACCCCGAATAACAATCGACGGCGGTGGATGGAAACATGTCAAGCAACCATGTGACATTGATCACTGGCTTTCATTGGACGATTTTGTCTAAAGTGGGATAAATGATAAACTCTGTCCTGTTACATCTCGCCTTCATACTATTTATGCGATGAATTTAAACGACTCTCCCTGGACTCAAACCTGATAAATTCACCAAGATATAAAGATGCATATAGACTTTGAATTTAGTATATGTAGGCCTACATGTAAAATTTGTTGTTAAAATTCTGAAATTTTATAATCTTTGCTGTCGTACAGGGCTATCTTTGATGATATAATGAGCCGAAAGGAATGCATGCATTCTGAATTTGGTGACTTTGGATTGGATCTCTCAATATTCACAAGACATTAGCACTATTTGGCTTTTGACAGGATGCTTGAAATTGGTCAGTGGTTGATCACCAGTTGGTGTTGGGACTTTAGAAAAAAAAATTCAGCATATTTGTTAGATACATGTAAACTTGAAAAATGATCATTTTATATTCTGATCGTACATGTTAGCATTTGATCTTCAAATTGATGACACAACATAATAAATCCTTTTCATCTTTTTCATTATCTTTCAGACCTGCTGCTCAGTTTCCGCCCAAATATGTCCAGCTTCCGTCCATAGCCTCTCCCCAGCCTCACCTAGACAATCAAATGGTCCCCTATGGAGGGGTCACGGGTGGCAAGAATCCATTGGCTGGCCTGCGGTCTGGAGATGGCCTTGAGTCAGACGATAAAGTGCGTCAGTTTGAGACGCGCCTCACAGTGGCAGAGAAATCTAACCGTGCCTTACTGGAAGAGGTGGTACGACTTCAGACAGAGCTCAAGTCGACCATGCGAAGGAACGAGGACATCATCCGGGAAGAGAGGAATGCCAGACAACAGCTGGAGATAAGTTTACGGACTAGCAATGACCTGATCGCTCAGTTGAACGCCCGTATCAAGAACACAGAGGATAAGGTTCAGGAGGAGAGACATGCTCTCTCCTCATTGGTCAACCACACAAAGAATGTGGAGCAGGCCGTCCTGGGTAGTCAACAGGAACTACTCAGTAAGAAAGACTCGCATGGATCACAGTAAGTTATTCGCAAAGAGATTACATCATGACATTGTCTGATTGCCTATCTGTCCATATGATGATTTCAACACAGTAAAAAATAAACCAATGTTGCAGACTCGAAATACAGTGTAACCGCGCTATAACGCTGTTATTGGGGGACCAAATTTAAGCACCTTATAGATTTTCAGCCTTATAAAAGGGTTGAAATAATATGCATTTGTTAATTTGGGGGACATCAACAGCACCTGCCTTATATCAGAATCAGTGCTATATTGAGGCACCTTGTATCAAGGCTAGACTGTAGTCTGTACTGCAAGCCAGCTTGATACTGGTAATATGTACTAGAGGTATTTCAGAAATTGGCTAGTTGAATCATTGTAATCCACCTTTTCCCAGATTTGAAAATGTCAGGAAACTTGAATAATAACATCTGGAAAGGGCAGGTTTCATGGCAGGCCTGGACAATTGAGAATTTGCATAACCATTATCAGGAATTGACGCTGGTATCAATATGTTAAAGCATATATGTGCAAAAGCATCTAAAATAAGTCATAATTATTCAGCATGTCCGGTCAAGAAGTTCTATGGTATACAAAATAACAATTACCTATTGGACTATTTTTAAAGTTAATAATGTTGATAAGACATTTGTTGTACAAATTTGTTTTCAGAACCATGTAATATTTTTAGAAAATAGTGTATATATGCATATTTGCTTATAAAATGTATGTTTATTCTGACAGGCTGCAGGAGTTGAAAGCTAATTTAGAGGAAGCTCTGACTGCCAAGGCTAGGATGGAGAGAATGTCTTACAGTTTAATGGACGACCTGCGTCAGTTGAAAGCACGTGTGGAGACCCAAAGTAGCGACTTCCAGGCCGCAACTAATGAACTGAAACAGAGAGCACGTAAACTGGAGGATGAACAACGACTGGCAGTAAGTTTAGGAAATATTTTGACCTACATCGTATGTTTCGAGTGGCATACATGCAAGAATTAATATGGGTGGAAAAATTATTGTAGTATACATTCGCAGTTCTGTAGTGTTCATGCTTAGTTGTATGTTCATGTAAGTGTTTATTAGTTATAGTTTCCGATTATAGTTTGTGAGGGATTTAGAAATAGGCCACCACCATAATCTCGTCAATTTCAGTTTGAATTTGAATAGATACAAAACACATGTAAGATTTGCCCATAATCACAAGGATGGCTATGATTAGTGTGCTGGAAGCCAAAGTCTTTACTAAGTTCATTGTCTTGGTGTCTCCCCATGATATAACTTATTTGCACATGGCTAGACGTTAGATCTTCAGATCACCTGTCCTGCGAATAAGTTCCTCCGCGATTGGCCGATAGGCCCCAGCGAGACCAGCATCGGCGAATGTCTAACAGCCAAGTCGGGAGAAAGACCATGTGGGGGAGCATCACGTCAAATACACTATATGGGAATGGATGCTCTCGCGCAAAGAAAAAAACAAACAAAATATACGTTAAAGTCCCACGTCGCCGTAAATTTGACAAGTTCTGCAAAACTTGATTGTCTTCAATAGTCGCGACAGATCCACAGATGGCGAATTTATTCAGCCAAAACGATCTGTCCAGTCGGGCATGTCAGCTTAGAAACTACCTGCCCCAGTGTAACATTCAACTGTCTCGAGCAGTCGGGCAGTCTTCAATGTCATGCCCTGTTGCAGTATTTAGATTCTGTTATGATGACAGCCTATCAAGCTGACGCATGATGATGTTTGTTATATAAATTAGGGTAATCTCTTTTCCATCCTATTATTTGTGATAAATCCTTCTGAATCTGGTGAAGATTTCAGCACACTTATGAATAGTCATTCTGAGGAACAATTATATACATGATAAATAGGTCACAGGAATGAGGTCACAAGGTCATATTTCTCTGTAATCCATTTCTCATTAAGTCCTATCTGTCGTCAAGTTAGTCTTCATTATAGCCAGACAGATATGACTGGTCACCAGCCAATTACATGTAGGGGCCATAGCACTATTCAAATATAATTCATTGGATACTCAAACTGTTGCTGTTATTACAATGTAGCTTGTTAAACACGTTGGCGTTAATGTGTTAGTGACAATCAAATGTCTGTCTGGTGTAACATCTTCTTGTGTCTATTTTCTAGAGGTGTTTCCCAAATTGACTGATTTGATGGGTTTGTTGATAACATTGTGTGTAACCATAGCATTCACACACTTGTGTCAACATGGACATAAACAGAGCTATCAACATGGTGATGTTATAGGTGTGCTACATCACTATATGAATGGTTTATTGTGTGCTAGTACCTCTGGTGTATATTGATTGGTTTGACGAAGTGGGTCTCGTGTCCTTAACACATTGTCATTACCATGACAACTAATCTGTTTGTTTACTGGAGTGTCAGTCTGAACAGAGTCTGTGATCAATAACTGTCATAATCTATTACTTTTATCTGTGGAATCTTAAATCATCCACCTTTATGCAAGGTTCATTACTGAACAGGTCATCCATACATGTAAATTTTATATTAAGTAATATCTGGCTAGTTTCGGTCATATTTCAAAGCATATTAAACTGACTAGTAATTTAGTTTCAGCAATAAATATTGACTGTTATCCTTGTACAAATGTTGAAAACGACGTTAAATCCTACTCACTCACTCACTCCTTGTACAATATAATTCGTGGAAATAATCGTAAAAATAAACATATTGCCCACTTTGTGTGATCCCTGGCTCAGATCTCACTATTTCTGAATTTGGTGCCTGACCAGTGATGAGTCTTGATGCAGGGAGCATCAAAGGGAATCTCATTCTAAGAACAATTTGTGCAGAAATAATTCCACAACAGGGTAAAGAAAATGATACCGCGAACGCATGTAGGAGCTCACAGAAGTACATGTAGGTCAGAAGGGAAAAGTTAACCTCGACTCCTATCTAATTATGTTTCTTCATATGTAAATGGTATTAGCTGTACTTAAAGTCCCCACTCCAGCATTACCATACCTGCGTTGCTCCAGCTAACCCTGCGAGTAAAGTAAAATTGACAGTTTCCTCACATCGATCAATAGCCTGACCACAATCATACATGTAGATCTGACTTCACAAAAGAGCCACCTGATCATTATTACTTTAACATTCCATGTTTGTATAGGTATGTCAATATTATCACTGGTCTGTCATAATAGATCTGAGACTTGTGTTTACTTTATACTGCGCAAATATGAACAGCTCTTCAAAGTGTATTATATCTATCCATACCTGAAGGATTTACTGTTTGAACACAAATACATATTTCTCTTGAACCATTTTCATGTTATATGTTACCTCCAACATCTCCTTTGGTTATCATCTCCATTATTTTGGAAAGTGATCGATTGTTTTTTTTCTTGTCTTGTAATGTTTTATTCGATTTTCTTTGTTTATTGTTGTACTTTTCTGCTACATTGTATTATAGGCCTAAGGGTATTGTCCCCATTATGTATGTCCGGGCTGCAGACAGATGTACTTTGGATAGTTGATCATTTTTACCCCTCGGCCAAAATTTGACCGAAGGGTATTGTCGTCTTCATGTACGTCCATCCGTCTGTTTGTCACGCCTTTCTCATTACCAAGATACCTTTAGAACGACTTACCCTAGGCATACCAAACTTGCAGTGCACATTCATATGATGGTGACCCAGAACCCTATTGAATCTGGACCCGATTGGTTGGAAACTTTGGCAGCCATCTTTAATTTATGTGAAACCATCACATCTTTCTTGTTACCAAGATATCTATAGAACGACTTACCCTAGGCACGCCAAACTTGCAGTGCACATCCATATGCTCGTGACCCAGAACCCTATTGAATCTGGACCTGATTGGTTGGAAACTTTGGTGGCCATCTTTAATTTATGCGAAAACATTAATCTTGTGTATCTCAGGTACCATTCCGCTGTTCAGTGTGAAACTGGGTATAGATCATTGATGCATCAAGAAACTTCGAAGGAATGACCAAACCAGTTTGCCTGATTCAGTGGAAACCTTGGTGGTTATCTTTAATTTATGCAAACTTATTAATGATATATATCTAATACCGGTACCATTTAAGTGTTCTGTACGAAACTTGGTCAGGTATATAGCATTGATGTATCAAGCCACTTGCAATGAATAACAACATCAGCTCCTCTGAGTGACGGGAAGGATGGGCAGCCATCCTTAATTTATGCAAAATCATTAATGATCTCTATCTCTGATACCGTTCAAGTGCTCGATGTAAAATTTGGTGTACATCATCGATGCATCAAGAGAATTACGATGAATGACAGATCTGGTTTCTCTGATTGGGCAGAAATCTTGGTGGCCATCTTCAATTTATGCAAAATCTTTATTGATGTATATCTCTGATATCATTTATATGTTCTATACGAAACTTGGTATACAGCATCGATGTATGAAGAGACTTGCATGAATGAATAACCAATTCAGTTCCTCTGAGTGGCGGGAACCATCTTTAATTTATGCAAAATCATTACTGATCTCTATCTCTGATATCGTTCAAATGCTCGATGTAAAATTTGGTATGCATCATCGTTGCATCAAGAGACTTACGGTATGTAATGAATACCAGTTTCTCTGATTGGACGGAAACCTTAGGGGCCATATTTCTAATTGCAAAATTTTTGATGATCTGTATATTTGTCACTTGACTGCTTGGTGTTCCTGATACATGTATCTTGGTTCAAATTGAATACATTATGAATGGCTGGCGCCCAGAGCCGAGAGGTTTTCAGATTATTGATCCCGTAGCTTTTAGCTGCGATATAGGAATCTTAATGATGTCTGCAAGGCTCGAATTAGGGTAAAAAAATTACATGCACAGTGTGCACCTAAATTTCTCATGCACATGCACAGCAATTTGCCTACATGCACAAAAAACAAAACAATTTTTTTTTTTTTTTTTAAATCCTTCTTCATAAATTTGTCCCGAAATCTGTAAACTTTTACGAGTTTGGGCTCTCCTAATGCCAGGTATCAGCACTTATATACAGGATCTTACAGCGTCCTTCAAAAGAACTATTCTAAAAAATCAAAAACATCAATATTTGGAAAATATCAAATGTGTTTTGCCACAAAGTCAAATATTCTGATGAATCTGACTTTGTGTTGAGATCACTCTTGAGAAGGTCATATGTACTAAACACTATCTAAAAACCATAACCATTTCTTGCTATTTTTTTGTTAATTTTTCAAATCGACAAATTTACAGAAAATCAAATTATATTGGCCTCAACAAATTTCTCTGTTGTTGTTGTTGTTGCGAGATTCGTGTGTGTTTCTGCAACATCGTTGGGACTCCTCTACAGATTTAATTGCAGCCTGACTCTCACTTCCCACTTTCCCATTGTTTATTTGACAACAGGCTGCAGAAAAGAGCTTGAATATTGCTGTGTTCAGATCGTTTTGAACAGTTTGCAAATGTCACACATGACGTGAAGCAGACTAAGAAATAATGTGGAGCATCTGATGTGGAGATTCCTGGGATAAAAATACCCCCGGGGGTAATTAAACGCACAGCTTGGACATTGTCTAACAAATTTTTCAAGACAATTGGCAGTCTGCCATAAGCTATATTCGTTGTGATCGACGGTCCATTTTTCAACACTTTGTTTGCAAATGCAGCTACATGCACGCTGTGCACCTGCCGATCAAAATTTACGTGCACCGTGGAAAAAATACATGCATTTGTGCATGTGTGCACTGCTAATTTCGAGCCTTGGTCTGTGTGTGTCCCTGTCTATGTCCCTATCCCTCTCCCCGTCCGGAAGAAGGAAAACAAACATTTGGACTTTTCCTGTCCACAGCTTCACGGCCTTTAACCCTATGTCTCCTGAACTAAGGCCCTCTCCTAATTCGCAAACCCGTGTATATTCCGGGTGCTTACATCATGCTATGTTATTTACCCTATGTCTCCTGAACTAAGCCTTGTTGGATCCACCCAACCCTCTTATATAGCATGTGCTTACAATTTGTAAAACTATTCAACCCATCCACTACCCCTACCCCCGTTGCACCAAGCCCCACCCTCTATCTCCTAAACTAAGCCTCACCCGACCATCATATATTCCGAGAGCTTACATCATCCTACACAAATTCAACCTGTCCACTGCTCTTGGAAGCAGGGACCCCCAGCAATGGGCATCACACCCCACCCTCTATCTCTGAAACTAAGCCTCGCCCAACTCCATACCCTGATATATTCCGCGAGTTTACATCATGCTTCACTTTTTCTACCCATCCATCACCCTTGAGATCATGTTCCCACCATCAGGGTCCCACCCTTTATCTTTGAAATAAGCCTCGCCCTATACCCTCAAATATTCTGTGAGGTTACTTCCTGCTACACTGATTCAACCCATCCCCTTCCCTCGGGAACATGTCTCCCCCCCCCCCCCTCTATCTCTGAAACTAAACCCCATACCCTTGTATATTCCAGGAGCTTTCATCATGTTACATTTATTCAATCCATCCATTACCCTTGGGAGTCACACCCTCTATCACCTAAACTAAGCCTCACCCCACCCCATGATGCCCTCATATATTCAGGGAACTTACATCATGCTACACTTATTCAATGCATTGCATGACCCCATACCCTCAATTTTGAATTTCAAATCTTTAAGCTAAACTTCAGTCGGAAATTCGTATTTTTCTCAACTTTTAGTAATATTATTATTTTTAATTTTTTTTTTTTTTTTAGCAATATTGCTTTGACTGTCACTGCAATGATGGTATAGTTCTGCCTCCTCCCAATGAATTGCAAGCCCAAAGGGGCTCAATCCCCAGATGAAGCCTCATGTGTCAATATTATATGAAGGGTTAGTTTGTGCATGTACAAAGGAGGGGAGGGGGGAGAAAGAAGAGGGGAGGGGAGAGAAAGAAGAGGGGAGGGGGGAGAAAGAAGAGGGGATGTTAGTATACAATGTAAATCTGATATACTAATGGTTTTTATCTTAGCATTTTCAGCATTAAGATGTACTTTTGATCACCATCTGTCTGTGTGAAATTATAAATACTGTTTCATTTTATTTATTTTTTCAGCAGGTAAGTTTGTTCCCATTTCCATTCTCCTCCCTAGCTTGAGGCATTCAGTCTTTGTACCGGTGGACATTGGGCACCAAAACATACAAGCTTATATCTGTAGGAGATGCAGATATACATGTATGTGCATGCATTATACTGCCCATGCTTATATTCTAGATAATATATTAGCATACATGTACCTGGCAGCATTAACATTGATTTGGCAGTTTCTTAGGCAAATTTAGTCATGTTATTATAAAGCCTTATGAAATAAGTAGTATTTTACCTGATGGCATCAATTTTCTCACTGTAAGCATAATCAGAACATATGCATCATAACGTTAACAAATGAAATGGTTGTATACTATCAGTTATGATGTTTGTTTGAGGGGGCATACAAACTATTTACATGGTCAGTGTGGGGAATTCTTATCGGTCGAGCCGTCAGGCGAGGCCGATAAGAATTCCCCACACTGACCATGTAAATAGTTTGTATGCCCCCTCAAACAAACTTCATAACGATTTTATTATGCCGAAGAGCCTTTGTTTAAGCCGAAAACGCGACGACAACAATGATTAAATGCGGTTTGTTTTCGTAAGACAACTTCAACTGATTCACATTTCTTGACGTAATACGAAAGAGTCGCGCATGCCCACAACGTCTTTGGGTTGAAAGCAAACGCTGAGTCGCAACGTCACAAAGCCATTGATACGACGTAGCTCTTCGTTTTGTGACGTGTCCGCTTTGTGACGTTGCATTGAAGGACAGGCTACGTCAATTCCACCTTCCACTATGGTAACGTTAACACGTGATTGTTCGTATTAGGTGTGTGGCTGCCCTAATACGAACTATTTATTGGCAATTGACCAATCGGCTATCAAACAAGCTACTCTGAGGCGTAATAAATGTAAATGTGGACTTGTTGTTCATTGCTGGACATGCTAGATGGCAGTTGTGGAACAGACTAGCTAACAATTCAGGTGTTTGGGTGAAGCATGAAGAGAATGTCATGTATTAGTCTGATGTCATCCCATCATTTCGTTGGAAGGTATTTTTGGCCAAAGTTTGGACAGATTCAATAAACGTATGAAAGGAATTTGTTGTTTTGGCAAAATTAATTAGTTTCATGTTCTCTAAAGGCAAGAAAAATGTAAAAAATGAACATCAAAAATGCTAATTTCTGAAGACCGTCCAGCCAGCATTTTGGATTCATCCATGATCCTTTGCAAGGGTCAAAAGGTTAGTCCATTGTCTCTGATTAGTTGTTTAGCATGACCATCCCTTATCTATATTTTGAGGGCAAGTAATTAATATAGATGAGGGATTTACATATAAAATTTATTAGTAAAACTTATTCATTTTCTTCATATTCGTATACAATTGTTTGCAATTTAATAATTAATAATAAATAATTATAGCATCTTGCATGTGTATTTAAAAAATCATACTAAACAACAAATCAAGTGACTATGGCCTTACGTAGTTCGATTTTTGCTTGTTCGGAAATTGCAGCAGAAAGTTTTTGTTAGCAACTTGCCCTCTTCGCCGCCACCCACAGATACATTGTAAATGAGGTGGGTCAATGACGATGTAGCATGTGCTTGTTCATCTAGCAGAATTAACCCTATCTAGATTAGTTTAATAAAATGGCTGTGTACTAATTTACTGATTGTGAAAACCCTGCCTGCAGAAATATTGGGGGACATAGATGGCATATTGCATTTATCTTAAAGCAGTTTTAATGATAATTGTACCACATGCAGTGAACACAAGCAGGTCAATTCCTCCAGTCATCTCTTAATTCAGTGGGAATGTGCACAGCATTGTGCACACTTCTCCATTATGGAGTGACAGTATGTGTGTATGGGGTCTGCAGCACACCTGGCACAAGCTTTTCAAATCCCCACATCATCAAAGTGAAGAAATGCTCGGTTGTACAGAAGATACTGTTTATCTTCTATTGAACCTTCAAGGGACATTTGATACATATTCTGAAATCTGAACTTTGAAATGGATGTGGTATATGTAGATCCATGATTCATGGTGTGCGAAACAATAGTTAACTACTACTTTTTACCCCTCAGCCCATAGGGTTGTGGGGTCTTGTCGTTATGCATGTACGTCCGTCCATCAACATGTTCTTGTCTGCTGAATATCTGCAGGTCTATGAAGTCGGGCCTGACCAAACTTTGGTGAGAGCTTCCTGAATATTGACTGATGAAATGATTAGATTTTCAGATGGCTATGATGATTTCATGATTTTTAAATTATTTTTTTTTGTTATTTATTGATGGCTCAGCTTTTGCACTGTTAACTATGCCCATCAACATGTTCTTGTCCGCTGAATATCTGCAGATCTATCAAGTCGGGCCTGACCAAACTTTGGTGAGAGCTTCCTGAATGTTGACTGATGAAATGATTAGATTTTCAGATGGCTATGATGATTTCATGATTTTTAATTATTATTTTTTTTATTATTATTCTTTGATGGCTTAGCTTTTGCACGGTTATCTATGCCCATCGGGAACCTTTGGTTGCATGTTTCATTGTGACTTTCGAAGGTTCCCTGATACAAGAAAGCCTGGTCCATTCAAGATTATCATTGGATGGACCCGCCAATTCCCATTTATCTGGGAGCTTACATGATGCTACACTTGTTCAACCTATGCACTACCCTCGGGAGGATTTCCCCACCCCTGGGGCACTAAATGTTATTGGACTTTTTCCTATCCACAGCTTCTCAGCTTCATGTGATATGTATGAGATGCAGTGTACATTATTTTTTCACACACACATGCGGAATCACCTAAAATTTATTCCTTTAAATTATAGGAATAACTAACAGGTTGGTGACATTATTTTATTTCAGAAGAAAGAGAGGAAATAACCGGCGGTAAAGAACCCCTGTTAGGTTTGAATTTCGCGTCGCCTTAAATGAAGGACACGATCATTCTCAATTTTGCTACATCGATTTATCCGAAAGTACAAACCATATTTTATTTCAGAATTATAATATGAAATAACTGAGAGGGGAATCCCTGCAGTATCGAACCACTGTTAGTTTGCATTTCACGTCGTCTTAAATGAAGGACAGCATTTTTCTTCAATTTTGCTGTTAAATCATTCTATTCTACGTCATATGATTTATCCTAAAACTTTTGCATGTTACTGTACCTTGGAAATTATTTAAAATGAGTGATTAGGAGAGCCCATTTTTAGCCTGACTCTGGGCAATTTTGAACCAGTTTGCATACCTGGAGCATATGCCCCCCCCCCCCCACCATAATGATAGTGGTGGGTTTGTATCAATCATTGTGTTTCTGTGCCATTAACTTGTTATCACACTTGTGCAATGCATAAATTGCCACTGATAAAGCTACACTTTCTTGCATGCTGTAATGCCAGCACACCACTCACTTGAAAACAAAATCTATTATATACGATACAGAAATCACACAAACTGTATCCGCAAGGCTGTATACAGGGATTTTCCGATCCCAAACTCCCAGTTCCTTTTCGTAATTCATTATTCATTGGCGCAAAGAATCAATCACAAAACAGAGGTTTATTAACATGAAATTCAATACCCAGCTATGCAATCGGATCGATATTGAGGCTCCCAGAAGCTTTTGCTAGGAGTATTTTCTTCAGAAATCCTTTCAAATTGAACAACAACAACACTTCCGTTTTTTGTTTCATTTGAGTTTTGGGCACCCATACGTTTTCCGGAACTAAATAATTGGCTCTAGATGATACCTGATCCTAGTACTTGACTAATAAAAACAGGCTGAGGGGTCCACGCACCTTTTAGGTGCTTGCCTGCAATTCATGTTTGTTCTAAATCAAGCAACATTTTGCAGAAGATTCTGTCTGTATTTTCAATCTAGGGATTACTGTATTCACCTTTGTATATAGTAATCTCTCCAATAATTCAATTCCCCTATCAAAATTCAATCAGCCTCAATTTTTGGGACAGAATTCAATCTGCTGTTCCAATAAATTCAATCACACTCTAAAATTGTGGAAATATTGAACAGAGAAATAATGGATTATCTGTATTATTTTGAACCATTTTATCAACGTCTAATCCTAATAAATTTGATCACCCCAGACATTATCAGGCCAAAATTTCACTTCCTGGGATTGAATTATTAGAGGGATTAATGTAAGATGCATTTAATTGTTGTTTTATTGCTGATGTATTCCAATGGGTTTTGCTGGGACTACATGATGATAACTCACTATTATTTTATACAATGTTAACAATACTTTTCCCAGTATTTTAACACTCAAGTTAGGAATACAACTTATATATATATGCTTATGTTCAGTACAATGGTGAATATGGTATGGTGATTATATCAGGATATAGTTGAAAGCGATGTTAAATCTTATTCACTCAGCCTTACATCAGAACTAACACCTTGGCTAAGCACTGAATATTCAGTTTTTTCATACATGAACCCTATATATGATAAATATCCCTTTTATTTCTCATTGGTCCAATTTTAAAGAACTGTTATTGTTCATCAACAAAGATCCATGTCAGATTTTCTGAATTCCAGTGAGGGCATGAAAATATGGGGGAATGCCATGAGTGGAGTTAATAAGATAACATCCTGATTTTCTGTGATCCGTCATTTTTCTACTGTTAGACATTAGACATCAGTGTGCATCACTAACTATAAATTAAGGATGTGATGAAATATCATTCAGTTTTTGTTTTGCTTTCTAGACTACCATAAAGTTTTACCTTTACGAACCCTTTCCAATTTGATAACTGTATAATGTTTATCCTCCTAAATTAAGATTCACTATAATTATTTTTGTTTCAATAGTGGGCTTGATGAACGAGGTGAAGTAGTCAAATTTTGAAGATTCTATGTTGTCTTCCACAGGTGGATTCCCTGAGAAAACATGGAGATACAAAATCCTCCACAGAACAAAACTCATCACATCTCCGAGGTCAGATTGAAAACAGGTAAGCCATGTTAGTTATGTTTGTATGGACATCACTTCCTCTCTGATTTGTAACTAGAATGAATGAAACTCTTCAGTAAATCTGTGAGTGTTTGGTGCTCAGCAGCAACAGTATAGATCAAGGACTGGTTGGCCTGGTGTTGGGATAATGTGACTTGGTGGAGTATCATATCTGTCCATGACATGATGCGAGGCAGCTCTATATAAAGGTGGCATTATGATAGCTCTGCTACAATAGTCATGATATGACTGAAACATTATTGAAAGTGATGTTAAATCATATTCACTCACTTCCTTCCAGTTTCTCCTATAAGCCAATGAGATTTACCAAATTTTTGAAAAAGACAAATCTCCAGCAGTTTGGTTGATGATGATGATGTATTTTAGCTCCTGCTTTCATCCACTTCAAACCAACCTTAATACTACATGAAAATATGAGTAATACATCCGACTCATTCTTCCTGACAATTCATTGGTTACTTTATTTTAGATTGGCTGAGCTGCGTGACGTTATCATGGACCTGCGGACCAAGCAGGACACAGAGATCCAGGAGAGGCGGGCCTTAGAACAACAGGTCCAGGGCAGGTCAGTCTATCTTCATCAAACATTTGACAGGATTATAAGTGGAGACATGCATAGTGGTTCATCAGTCATGAAGTGATGAGAATTTCCGTTTGTATCCAATTTCCACCAATAAACCCACACACTCGCCAGATGCAGCATTGTGTTGAGTATGTCTCCATTGGAAAATGTTTTTCTCACCTAAGAAAACTGAAGGGGTACAACATAAATGTTTATGGAAGCATGGTAACTTGCACTATGGAGATCCTCTTGTTGTAATATTACAGGTTGAATGAGATTAACTCCGCTGTGGTTGAGCAGAACCGTAAGCGTGAAGAGTCAATGCATGCCTTGGACGTAGTCCACAGAGAGAAGGAGCATGCTGCTGGCTCAGAACGTCTCAAACTTCAGAGCAGAATGGCCGAGATGGTGGAGGAAGTGAGCCGTAATGTACTTAACAAAGAAATGAGACTGAGGGAAGAGGGACAGGAGAGATACATACAGATTGAAAAAGTGAGCTAGTGACCCGAGACTATTCCAATATTTATTGGCTGGGGCTTCCTCATTTGAAACCGTCCCATACCTCAAACATTGATATTCTTATTTAACAACTGAGACAAATATAAAATGAACGTACTTATAGTACTGATGTCGGGTTTCCGTTGATCCATAAACTCTTCTGCATTGCTATAAAGCCGGTAATTGCTTGTAAAATTTGTAATGCATTATTTAAAAATGCCTGGATCACTTGCAGCATACTGACTTCTGAATCAGTATAATAAAATACATGTATCTTGTAGGGACTACATGTCGGACTAGAGTCTGGCCAACTTTGCTTGTTGAATCTGGCAATTTACTGAATGTTAGTCAATACTCATTTTGAGAAGTATGTATTCAAATATTCAAAGGCCAAATTTCAAGATTTTAATTTGGCATCTACAATATACCTGACACCAAGTAAAGATAAAGTAAGATACTGAACTCCAATATTTTCATCTCCAAGATCTTCAATTCCAAGATATTCAACTCCCAAGATTTCACAGCTCAAGACAAATTTGTATTTGAGAACAAACATCTCAATTCAATAGAGAGAATAGGAACAAAATGTGTAGGTCTACGTGCAATTCCAAATAATTTATTCAAAAAGGGCATGCATCCTCGACTCCGAAAAAATGATCAGATGATACCTAGGAATATAGGAAAGAAGAATCTGTTCATTCTTCTCGAAGTAAATCACAATCGCTCAGTCTTCAGCAATACAAGAAAATATAAAACATAGCAGGAAGATTCGTAAAAATTATTCGATAAACAACAACTACTCGTGTTGCTATATAGTTCCCTGGAAAAGTTGATCATGTCACGCCTAGACTGTAATTTTATAGACTTTATATAATCACCAGTCGGTACACACGTTATGATTTTATAATTTTTTGATAACTGTATGCTTTAAAGAATCCCGTATAACGTATCTAAAATTCAGTAGTCAGCATAATGAAATTTATCTCCAAGTAGAAAAGAAGTTGGAAAATATGGCGTCATCTCGATGAAATTTATACACATTGACATCAAGAACTTGCTCTGGCCGTTTGGACCAGTATTGGATGACTTTGGGAATAGGGTACGATGATTCACCGCCGAAGAAAAGTAATATGTACAAAACATAATCCACTTTAAACTTGGCCTAAAGATATTGGTAGGACAATAATATCACTAATTTTCTCTTGGAGTATCACGATCTCTATAGTTCAGAAAAATTGGTGTGGATAAATATCAGTTTTCGATGTTCAAAAACATGATCGATCTTGAGATAAATGTAGATTTCATTATACGACCGAATCACTGAGTCAATGTGCAGAGGTCATGGAGAGGTCACGCAAGTGTAGTGCACACGTCAAAATAGAAAACCAACAAAAATCCTTCCTTACTCTGAATGAGAACCTGATCTGAGTGAGTTATCATCCGATATGAGAGTGTTGTCCTCAGATCTAAGTGGGTTACCTTTAGATCTAAAGGAACTTCCTCACATCCAAGTGAGTTGTACTCAGATTTTAGTGTGATCTCAGTATGATCTGAGGTATGATCTTGAACTGGACTACTCTCAATTGGATATCCTCATATCTACATGTAAGGGTTATCTTCATTAGTGGATTTTTCTCAGATCTAAGTGAGTTCATCTGATTTCTAAGTGGTTTAACCTCAGATATAAGTGGGTCATCCTTGTGGTTCATCTGATATTTAAATTGATTATCCTCAAATGAAAGTGGATTTTCATTATTGGGTTACGGTAAATTCCCTAATAATTGGCCGCCCTAACTAAATTGGAAAACAGTGATTTTTTTCTCGGCTGTCATTTTCCCCATCCTAATAAATGGAAAACGCAGTCATTTCAAGATACTGAAATGATCAAGATTCAAGACAGCCAATACAAATAATTGGAAAACGCCCAATTCCATGGAATGGTCATGACAAATAATTGGAACGTGGCATATCTTTTGGAGTGGCAAGTTTCACTTCCGGTTCACCAATTATTAGGGAATTTACCGTAATCTCAGATATAGGTGGGTTCATCTGATATCTGAATGGGTTATCCACAGATCAATGATGTTTATCCTCAAATCAAAGTGGTTTCCTTCGAGATCAGAGTGGGTTATATCACTATCTAAGGAGAGCCGGCTAATCTGATTCTTATATTCTCACATATGGATGGGTTTATTTGTGATTATGTGGGTTATCATCCAATCAGAATGTGTATCTTTCTATCAAACATGTCAAAGTGGATTATCCTTAAGTGGATTTTTATCAGATTTGCTTGGATGTTCCTCATCTGAATGTATTTTCTGATAATTAATGTTATCTTCAATCCATTATGGCTACACATTTTCAACTTCAGACTGTGAACCAAGAGTTAGAGGCAAGGGATGCATTTGAGAAAGCCCTGAGAGAAGAAAATGACAAGAGATGGACAGCTATCAAGAAACTGGAGGATGACGAAATCCAGACTTTAAGGGAAGCTCTCAAGGTACAGTATACATCGGCATATAAATTTAAACACTTTATCTATACATTTCAAAGAAATGGCTCAATATCTGTCCGTGTGGTGTTTTGTATAACTGATGAACAGAATGCAACCATAATTGGCATGGTTACTCACATGTTGGCATCTGATTGACCAGTAGCAGATTTCTTTCAGAAATATTCTTTCATTTTGTTCCTTTATATTGATGTATTTGAAACAAATACAGTTAAGTATACAATGCCGCAATGCCAGTGTGAATGTTGTCGTATATTGACCCCATGATACATGTAGATGGATCATGTATACAACGTATGTCCTTACCATCAGCATCTCGGCCTAAGCATCATGTTTTTTTGTCTGGAACAAGGCGAAGCCCTATTCCCAGACTCTGTTGTCGTACAGCAAATTTGGCTGCTTGCCAACACTGGTACACGCACTATAGCCGGCTGACCCCTGACCCAATAACTGCGCAGAGCCATCTGGCCAGCTTATGAGTATGATTAGGCCAGCCAACGAGTGATGCGGTCAAGGGAAAGAAAATCCGCAAGTTCACATTTTTTAACTCGGAAGGGATAAAACCAACCAAAAACGTTTGTATATTTAGATGAATTAGTCGAAGGCCTGTATTTTAACGGTATCGCCAGTCATATCTTTTACCTTGTTTTGTTTACACTGCTCGTGAATTAGTGGACAATGTTTTTGGTACAAGGGTGGTTTCCTTCTGGCGGGATTTTAGTGTCAGCATTGCCCGTGATGATAAGCAGACGTGTAAAGTGGATGACCGTCGACGTGGGGAAAAAACTTGGTTTGATTCATTGGCAAGTACCAGACCATACTGTATTTACGTCCTTCAACTGAATCATTGTTTGTGTTGTTTACAGCCCATCATCGGATTCGCTTGCAACTTCCTTTGCTGTAGGAAAACGTTTCGTCAGAATTCCTTTCTCAGCAACAACAACATTTACATTTCAGTGCTGATAATGAGAAAATATTTGTCGCATAATTTGGCAATTAATTTAGCTTCAAAGTATTTTGGCCTATTTGTCAATTGTCCGTTCCAATTCACTAAATCGTGATTGTGAATTTGGCCCGAATTTAATAGGTCTGGTTTGTACGATCGAGTTGTGCATACACTTGGAGTTGAGCACACTTGGAGTTGAGCACACTTTGGAGTGGAGCACATTTGGAGCTGAAAACACGCTCGAAAGTTCTAAATTTAACTTATAAGGCACGTGTAAATTAAATTTCTAAGAACGATGGGGATTTCTATTGACCTGTACATACAACAAATTGGTATCCATTGCATACGATTACGAGGCAATCAGGTAAAGCTAGCAGCACTCATGCTTCTGATTGTGTATGCTTTTTCACATCATTGAATTTCAAAGGTCACAGTAAACTACAGGTTTTATAGTGAGGATGAAGCTTCCCGGTCTAACTGTTCTTATTTTGCCAGTTTATGGATTATGCAATTGTTTGTATGTAGGTATTATTTGCCGGCTCTCATAACAATGGCAAATGACGTGGAAACAAATCCTGGGCCTCCTGCCCATATAATTAGCAGCACAAAGATTGTTCATGGTAGCTGTCATCAAGGAGCTCAAATATTCTCTGCGATGTCCAGAGGTAAACAGTGTATGGCAAACTGTATTTGTTTTCATGCCTTTGTAATGCTGAATAAAGAAATACAGGTAACTCATTTCACACAGCGAACTCTAGATCACTCCCGATTCTTGTAACCGCGAAAAGGCTTATTGCACCCTATCTCTTTTCATGTTATTGAGTACATATTTTGTCTTCCCTGACTCGAGTGCCCACTAGCGGGCAGGGGCAAATAACTCTTACGGTGACAATTCGGAAACTCCCGAAAATCGAAATAGATGTACACTATTCTGAAGCAACGAATCGATATTGCACATCCATTACTGTTCCAGACAATAGTACTCTTGAGTACTTTGTTTTATCTTCGTCCAGGGTAGCAAACAAACCAGTAGTATACATGAATTTTTTCTGTAATGACATCATCACCTACGGAAGAAAAGTTGAGGCAGCCTGATTGTGTAGATAAGATTATAGAGCGACATGCTCTATTTTAAGTCCTGTTTATTAGTAGTGTTATACTGTATTATCAGGTGGACAGGACGAAAACACGAGACACATTACAGAAGCTGGATGAGTCAATCAGCCTGTTAGAGAAACAGGTACAAGAGAACAGGAAAGGTGGGGAGAAGGTCATGACTGCTGAGATCAAGTCTAGGTAGGTACAATAAAATAGACATTGCTAAATGAGGTGAAACCCATTCATATTGGAAGAGCATACTAGAATCCTTGTTGCATCAAGGGCAGTTACCAGTTTTAACATGTTTAAATTAGCTACCAGGAAGTCACCTTTAATATATTAAAAAAAACACACACTGCACTGAGTTCATTGATTTCTGTGTCTGTCAGGAAACATCATGAGAAGTCCACCCAGCAGAAGTTAGATGATGTTCAGGAGAAGTTACAGGTGGCCACCTCTACACTACAACAGGCCATTGGCGGAATTAAGGCACAAGTTACCTCCCATGATGATCAGGTTAGAACATGGTGTGAACAGATGCGAAAACTTACGCATATTTTGGGAAACCATATACTATTCAGAGAAATATGTACTTGTGTATTAGTAACAAATATGATATTTGATGTAGTCATTGCTCATATTGGAACCTTTTCTGTCTGGCTGCCAAAGACAGAATTTGTATCTTCGTTGCGGTTGGTGCTCAGTATGAAGAGGATATATCAAGGACTGATTGACACAGTCTCAGGATAATGTGACCGGGTGGTCATGATAAGACTGAAATATTATTGAAAGCGACATTAAATCCTACTCACTCACTTTTCTGACTCGCTATATGATCACACTTATTGTGTTACCTGTCAGCCAATGTAGAAGGTTGTTTTCCATTCTAACCTTCAGTGTCTTGCATGTTGTGTGCAACTGCATGTTATATATAGGATAAAATCTTAGATCACGGCTATATTTGCTATGCTACAGAAAATCCTCTCTCCATGAATGGATGAGTTTGTTTGCCTCACCGCCCCACCGCAATAACATGGGAACAGTTTTCTCGCAATAAACTGTATAGAAACTGAATGATAAACCAATTTAGACCTAAAATGCTCCTAGTCTGTGCTAAATATTATAGCTGTGCATTGTAGTTGAGGCGAGAGATGAAGACAATGTTAGAAGATGCTGAGCAGGCAAGAACGCGGGCTCTGGCTGATCTGGATGCTCGGCTCATGGCCATGAAACAGAAGATGAGCATGAACGAGGATGTTATAGAGGCTAAGATAGCTGCGGTGAGTTATCCTCAAATCAATCTTAGAGTTTATACAGCGACGATCAATATGAAAATTATTGGCTCTTGTTCTGTCATATTGTGATGTTCCAGATAGACTCAGTTGTTTTCAAAGGTTGATTTTCCAGGTTTGATGCAGGCGCCGCGGAGCATATTCAAAAGTGGGGGGGCTGACCCCTATCTCGACCATAAAGTGGGGGAGCTGAAGTCGCCCCTAGATAGGGCTTATAACATTACAGCTCCGAAAAGTGGGGGGGCTGAAGCCCCCCCAGCCCCCCCGGCTCCGCGGCCCCTGTGATGTGATATTTTGATCAGACTGAAGAAAAACAAATAGAGAAATCAAGTTCATACCTAAATGAGAAGTATAAGTACTGATTATAGAAACATTATAGTTATAGAAGGCCTGATTGATCATCGAGTGACAGTGCTTTGAAATTGATTTAGCCCATAACTTTAAGATTATGTATAGGTGTCAGACTGATGTCAAAGTTTTATTTCCAGGCTATGGAGGAGGTGAGACTATTACTAGGCTGTTAGAACCTTAACACTAGGGCTACTGTAAATTAACTTTGCATTCTCAAGAAAACTTAGCAGGACACATCAAGTTTATGGCTAATACAATGTATAACTAGGTTGATTGCTGTAGATCTTTCTTGACTTCACGAGGTTTTATTTCACATGTATTGTTAACTCCCCTTCAATAGTACAAGTGAGTGATACATGTAGTTTCATTCACCTTCCACTCAGATGATTGACTATTATTATTCGCATCAACACGAAAGGCCTGACCACAATATATGAAAATGTACTTCGATTGATGATCAATACTTTTATATTGCATGTAGATTTGACCATTATTAGATTAACTTGATTTATCGGATCATGTAGCATACTTAGAAATGGCTAATTCTGTTCTAGACAGACAGTGTTTTGTAGTCTAACACTTGTATTTTACCTGATAGTTTGTTCTCATTGTAAGGCCTATATATGTATACCAGTCATAAAAGTATCACTGCTGTATGGTGTACATGTATTTTCAACCTTTCTCCATGCTGCCAAACAGGGAATGGAGAAATATTCAAACCCAGAGGTAACACTAAGTCTCTCCCCTTTGGTTATTGTACTATAGTTGATTTTGTATATGCATAAACTCCATTGCATGGCCAGGTGCATATTTGGTGCACTGATGCATACCTTGGCTCGCTGTGTCTGAACTTACGAATGGAGAATGGCTGGAATTCTGCCATTTTTGCATGCTTCATAAACGTCATAGCTTATAATTTCCACATATCCTTGAATAATGAATAGCATGGTCTGAAAAAGTATGTCGCCTTGAGCATCTTGCATCTAATGCATGCAGGTAAGGGATTAATAAAGGACCACCCAGGATACTGAATTTTTTTTCAAGCAAATCATCATCCAGTCCTCAGGGCTGCACAAATTATGTGACCTATTTTTTATCTCGCCTTATGAAGTAAAGGGGAGATATTGTGAGAGGGGGAAAGAGGATGTCGTCGTCGGTGTCGGTGTCCCCTGTCTGGAAATGAATGGGTTTTTGGTTTAGCAAGTTAAAAAAATCTAGAAAAATTAGAAAAAATATAAAAAAAATATAAAAAATATGGAGGGTGGGTATGCCTCCTGGGGGTACTACCCCTGGGGTACTCTAATGTTAAAATCCCTATGAATGAGTTTTGCGTTTAGCTGAAGTGCACATGTGCATCTGTACTTGGAAAGTTTCTTGCAGTTGTCAGCTGTCATTGGATGATTATGAAACTTGGGATACATGTTTCTTATGATAAGAGGATGTACCTGTGCTATTTTTGAGAAGAAATATTAATTTTTCTCAAAATTATGGCAAATGAAGAGTTTTCTGTTTAGGTAAATTGTACATGTAGGCCTCTACATGTATACATATACATCTACATGGTAACTTTGCTCCAGTTGTCAGCTGTCATTGGATGATTATGAAACTTGGTACACATGTTTCTTATGATTAGAGGATGTACCTGTGCTATTTTTGACAAGAAATATTAATTTTTCTCCAAATTATGGTAAATGAAGAGTTTTCTGTTTAGGTAAATTGTACATATACATGTCCATGGTAAGTTTGCTCCAGTTGTCAGCTGTCATTGGATGATTATGAAACTTGGTACACATGTTTCTTATGATAAGAGGATGTACCTGTGCTATTTTTGAGAAGAAATATTAATTTTTCTCAAAATTATGGCAAATGAAGAGTTTTCTGTTTAGGTAAATTGTACATACAGGCCTCTACATGTATACATATACATCTACATGGTAACTTTGCTTCAGTTGTCAGCTGTCATTGGATGATTATGAAACTTGGTACACATGTTTCTTATGATTAGAGGATGTACCTGTGCTATTTTTGACAAGAAATATTAATTTTTCTCCAAATTATGGCAAATGAAGAGTTTTCTGTTTAGGTAAATCGTACATGTAGGCCTCTACATGTATACATATATACATGTACATGATAAGTTTGCTGCAGTTGTCAGCTCTCATTGGATGATTACGAAACTTGGTACAAATGTTTCTTATGATTGGAGGATTTATTTGTGCTATTTTTGAGATGAAATATTAATTTTTCTCCAAATTATGGCAACTGATTGAGTTTTGCGTTTAACCGAAGTGCACATGTACATCTGTACACCACAGTTTGCTGCAGTTGTCAGCTGTCATTGAATGATTATGAAACTTGGTACACATGTTTCTTATGATTAAAAGATGTACCTGTGATACCATCCATACCATCACTACCATCCATACCATCACTACCATTCCTACCATCACTACCATCCATACCATTCCTACCATCAGTACCATCCATACCATCACTACCATCCATACCATCACTACCATCCATACCATAACTACCATTCCTACCATCACTACCATCCATACCATCACTACCATCCATACCATCGCTACCATTCCTACCATCACTACCATCCATGCCATCACTAGCATCCATACCATCATTACCATCACTACCATCCCTACCATCACTACCATCCATACCATCACTACCATCCATACCATTCCTACCATCCATACCATCACTACCATCCATACCATCACTACTATCCATACCATCACTACCATCCATACCATCACTACCATTCATACCATCACTACCATCCATACCATCACTACTATCCATACCATCCATACCATCACTACCATCCATACCATCACTACCATTCATACCATCCATACCATTACTACCATCCATACCATCACTACCATCCATACCATCACTACCATTCCTACCATCCATACCATCACTACCATCCATACCATTCCTACCATCACTACCATCTAGAAAAATTAGAAAAAATATAAAAAAAATATAAAAAATATGGAGGGTGGGTATGCCTCCTGGGGGTACTACCCCTGGGGTACTCTAATGTTAAAATCCCTATGAATGAGTTTTGCGTTTAGCTGAAGTGCACATGTGCATCTGTACTTGGAAAGTTTCTTGCAGTTGTCAGCTGTCATTGGATGATTATGAAACTTGGTACACATGTTTCTTATGATAAGAGGATGTACCTGTGCTGTTTTTGAGAAGAAATATTAATTTTTCTCAAAATTATGGCAAATGAAGAGTTTCCTGTTTAGGTAAATTGTACATGTAGGCCTCTACATGTATACATATACATCTACATGGTAACTTTGCTCCAGTTGTCAGCTGTCATTGGATGATTATGAAACTTGGTACACATGTTTCTTATGATTAGAGGATGTACCCGTGCTATTTTTGACAAGAAATATTAATTTTTCTCCAAATTATGGTAAATGAAGAGTTTTCTGTTTAGGTAAATTGTACATGTCCATGGTAAGTTTGCTCCAGTTGTCAGCTGTCATTGGATGATTATGAAACTTGGTACACATGTTTCTTATGATAAGAGGATGTACCTGTGCTATTTTTGAGAAGAAATATTAATTTTTCTCAAAATTATGGCAAATGAAGAGTTTTCTGTTTAGGTAAATTGTACATACAGGCCTCTACATGTATACATATACATCTACATGGTAACTTTGCTTCAGTTGTCAGCTGTCATTGGATGATTATGAAACTTGGTACACATGTTTCTTATGATTAGAGGATGTACCTGTGCTATTTTTGACAAGAAATATTAATTTTTATCTCAATTATGGCAAATGAAGAGTTTTCTGTTTAGGTAAATTGTACATGTAGGCCTCTACATATATACATGTACATGATAAGTTTGCTGCGGTTGTCAGCTCTCATTGGATGATTACGAAACTTGGTACAAATGTTTCTTATGATTGGAGGATTTATTTGTGCTATTTTTGAGATGAAATATTAATTTTTCTCCAAATTATGGCAACTGATTGAGTTTTGCGTTTAACCGAAGTGCACATGTACATCTGTACACCACAGTTTGCTGCAGTTGTCAGCTGCCATTGAATGATTATGAAACTTGGTACACATGTTTCTTATGATTAAAAGATGTACCTGTGATACCATCCATACCATCACTACCATCCATACCATCACTACCATTCCTACCATCACCACCATCCATACCATCACTACCATCCATACCATTCCTACCATCACTACCATCCATATCATCACTACCATCCATACCATCACTACCATCCATACCATCACTACCATCCATACCATAACTACCATTCCTACCATCACTACCATCCATACCATCACTACCATCCATACCATCGCTACCATTCCTACCATCACTACCATCCATGCCATCACTAGCATCCATACCATCATTACCATCACTACCATCCCTACCATCACTACCATCCATACCATCACTACCATCCATACCATTCCTACCATCCATACCATCACTACCATCCATACCATCACTACTATCCATACCATCACTACCATCCATACCATCACTACCATTCATACCATCACTACCATTCATACCATCACTACCATCCATACCATCACTACTATCCATACCATCCATACCATCACTACCATCCATACCATCACTACCATTCATACCATCCATACCATTCCTACCATCACTACCATCCATACCATCACTACCATCCATACCATCACTACCATTCCTACCATCCATACCATCACTACCATCCATACCATTCCTACCATCACTACCATCTAGAAAAATTAGAAAAAATATAAAAAAAATATAAAAAATATGGAGGGTGGGTATGCCTCCTGGGGGTACTACCCCTGGGGTACTCTAATGTTAAAATCCCTATGAATGAGTTTTGCGTTTAGCTGAAGTGCACATGTGCATCTGTACTTGGAAAGTTTCTTGCAGTTGTCAGCTGTCATTGGATGATTATGAAACTTGGGATACATGTTTCTTATGATAAGAGGATGTACCTGTGCTATTTTTGAGAAGAAATATTAATTTTTCTCAAAATTATGGCAAATGAAGAGTTTTCTGTTTAGGTAAATTGTACATGTAGGCCTCTACATGTATACATATACATCTACATGGTAACTTTGCTCCAGTTGTCAGCTGTCATTGGATGATTATGAAACTTGGTACACATGTTTCTTATGATTAGAGGATGTACCTCTGCTATTTTTGACAAGAAATATTAATTTTTCTCCAAATTATGGTAAATGAAGAGTTTTCTGTTTAGGTAAATTGTACATATACATGTCCATGGTAAGTTTGCTCCAGTTGTCAGCTGTCATTGGATGATTATGAAACTTGGTACACATGTTTCTTATGATAAGAGGATGTACCTGTGCTATTTTTGAGAAGAAATATTAATTTTCTCAAAATTATGGCAAATGAAGAGTTTTCTGTTTAGGTAAATTGTACATACAGGCCTCTACATGTATACATATACATCTACATGGTAACTTTGCTTCAGTTGTCAGCTGTCATTGGATCATTATGAAACTTGGTACACATGTTTCTTATGATTAGAGGATCTACCTGTGCTATTTTTGACAAGAAATATTAATTTTTCTCCAAATTATGGCAAATGAAG
>JAVTVY010050495.1:0-28232 GCA_036873755.1 Hanleya hanleyi
AAATATCAACCTTTGACAAGCCTATGTATTTGCTCTTATTGCTCTAACTGCTCTTAAAAAAAAGTATGTGTTTCATACTTGGTTAACTAGGTATTATAATATTGATATTGAAGACATAACTCACTATAAATTTACTGTGCAACTTGTTTTACAGATTTGCATTCCAGTATAACCCTGCCCTACAACCCAGGGCTATCATTGTGTTTGGCTGTATCAGTAAGGCTGTCACAGACTCGGAGATTAAACAGTTACTCCGTATCATGATGAAGGTAACCATTTTACTCTCCGAGCTTACTTATAAGTAACAAAATGGACAAATTCAGTAGTGAAACAATTTATCATTCTACCAGACCCAGTCTATGGTGATGTTTATTCTACCAGACCCATTCTATGGTGATGTTTATTCTACCAGACCCATTCTATGGTGATGTTTATTCTACCAGATCCATTCTATGGTGATGTTTATTCTACCAGACCCATTCTATGGTGATGTTTATTCTACCAGACCCATTCTATGGTGATGTTTATTCTACCAGACCAATTCTATGGTGACGTTTATTCTACCAGACCCATTCTATGGTGATGTTTATTCTACCAGACCCATTCTATGGTGATGTTTATTCTGCCAGGCCCATTCTATGGTGATGTTTATTCTGCCAGATCCATGCTATGGTTATGTTTATTCTGCCAGACCCATTCTATGGTGATGTTTATTCTACCAGACCCATTCTATGGTGATGTTTATTCTGCCAGGCCCATTCTATGGTGATGTTTATTCTGCCAGATCCATGCTATGGTGATGTTTATTCTGCCAGACCCATTCTATGGTGATGTTTATTCTACCAGACCCATTCTATGGTGATGTTTATTCTGCCAGACCCATTCTATGGTGATGTTTATTCTGCCAGACCCATTCTATGGTGATGTTTATTCTACCAGACCCATTCTATGGTGATGTTTATTCTATCAGACCCATTCTATGGTGATGTTTATTCTACCAGACCCATTCTATGGTGATGTTTATTCTACCAGACCCATTCTATGGTGATGTTTATTCTACCAGACCCATTCTATGGTGATGTTTATTCTGCCAGGCCCATTCTATGGTGATGTTTATTCTGCCAGATCCATGCTATGGTGATGTTTATTCTGCCAGACCCATTCTATGGTGATGTTTATTCTGCCAGACCCATTCTATGGTGATGTTTATTCTGCCAGGCCCATTCTATGGTGATGTTTATTCTGCCAGATCCATGCTATGGTGATGTTTATTCTGCCAGACCCATTCTATGGTGATGTTTATTCTACCAGACCCATTCTATGGTGATGTTTATTCTGCCAGACCCATTCTATGGTGATGTTTATTCTGCCAGACCCATTCTATGGTGATGTTTATTCTACCAGACCCATTCTATGGTGATGTTTATTCTATCAGACCCATTCTATGGTGATGTTTATTCTACCAGACCCATTCTATGGTGATGTTTATTCTACCAGACCCATTCTATGGTGATGTTTATTCTACCAGACCCATTCTATGGTGATGTTTACTCTGGAGCTTCAAGTAGAGAGATTGTTCTGTCGAAATTCTACTATTGCTTCCAATACAACTGTGCATTATTACTTGACAATGATGGTTCGTTGTGATTTTAGGCACTGGAGTCGTGTAGTGACATAACGTTGATGGAATCCATTGTCATGTGTCTCACCAGACTACAACCTCTCCTCCATCCTGTAAGTAAACAGTCATGAGCACTAATCTTCTTCAACTGAACTTTACCAAAAAACTAATGGAAAAATTGTCCAGGGGGTGGAGACATGTCGGGGGTTGGCAAATGAGAATAAATGCTTACATGTAATGAGTTATTTCCCTTGAAAAGCCTACTGCCGTAAAATGCCCCACCTCATGAGTTGGGCAAATGTGATAGGTATATGGGGGAAATGTTAAGGGTATGTGAAGGGTATGGCTTGCTGAAAAGGCCCCATGGGGTGGTGGCATGTCACGGCAAAATGTGCATGCCCCACCCATGCCCAGGGATGGTGGGGGATCCAATTAACACAAACATTATAATGCCTCTCTCTGTGAAGTAACTTGGTTCTGTCCTGACATCTCTTTATGTCCATCCATCTTTCTATCTTATCCATACATTAGAAAGCATTGAATCTGAGGTTTGTTAGGGATGTTTATGCTCATAATTAGATCACCTGACCAACTGTTGATTGATGGGTGAATTATTTTGGTGTGATTTCAGAATTCTGATATCCACAAGTTCCTGTTCTGGGTGGCTATCTCTGTGGTCCAGCTGGATGATGTGGCCCTGTACACGGCCGGCCTGGCCCTCCTAGAACAGAACCTACACACTCTTGATAACCTGGGTCTCTTCCAAAGACAGGTACAGCTACTTTCTCTGTTTACCACTCATCCAATAGTAACATGCATGTATGCCAGAGTACCTTATCTAACATGTTTTCAGTATATCATCATGGTTTGTATTGATAGCTCCATTCACTGAATGTTATTTTTGGATGGTTGCGAAGCAATAGCCGTCCTATGGATTGATGTTATCTGTCTGGCTGGCTAGCTGGCTGGGTGTCCGTCATCAACATTCCAGGATACAAGTTTTGTGTTCAAGTTTTGTAAAAGTTTGAGCTCTACCATGTCCCCCTCTCCCCTCTCCCCCACTCTCGGAACAGAGTCCTACCCTTTATCTCCGAAACTAAGCCTCGCCCCACCCCATATGCTGATATTTTCAGATACCATACCAGATGCTGCATTGATTGCACTCATCCACTACACCCTGGGGTATATCCCCCTTCCACCCACCCCCAGAACAGAGCCTCGCCCTCTATTTCCTAAATTAAGCCTCGCCCGACGCCATGTGCTGATATTTTCAGATAGCATATCAGATACTGCATTGACTACACTCGTCCACTACACCTTGGGGTATATCCCCACCCCGCCCGCGGAACTGAGCCCCACCCCCCAAGTGACCTGTCGTCTGCTTTTTCTAACAGAATCGGACGACAAACAAGCCAGTTTCGTAAGTAGAATTAATCAACTAATCAAGCAGTTGAACAATTATAAGTTTTGGGTATTGTTAATTTCCCAGAATTTAGTATTTTACCTGATTTGTTTGGACCTGTTCGCTTACTGGTCCTGTTCGCTTACTGGTCGGCAGCTGCTACTGATACTGAATTGATTGCACTCATCCACTATACCCTGGGGGTATATGCCACTCTCCCCTCACCCCCGGAAGAGAGCTTCAGCCTCTATTTCTGAAACTAAACCTCGCCTGACCCTACATGGTTATATTTTCAGATAGCTTATCTGATACTGCATTGATTGAACTCATCCAGTACACCCTGGGGGTATATCCCCCTCTCCCAACACCTCTGATACAGAGCTCCACCCTGCATCTCTGAAACTAAGCCTCGCCTGACCCCATATGCTGATATTTTCAGATAGCATATCTGATACTGCATTAATTGCATTTATCCACTACACCCTGGGGGTATATCTACCTCTCCCCCCACCCCCGGTACAGAGCTCCATCCTGTATCTCTGAAACTAAGCCTCGCCCGACCCCATATTCTGATATTTTCAGATAGCATACCTGGTACTGCATTGATTGCACTCATCCACTGCACCCTGGGGGTATATACCCCTCTCCCCCCACCCCTGGAACAGAGCCTCACCCTCTATTTCCGAAACTTAGCCTCGCTCAACCCTATATGGTGATATTTCCGGATAGCTTATCTGATACTGCATTGATTGAAGTCATCCACTACACCCTAGGGGTATATTCACCTCTCCCCCCACCCCCGGAACAGAGCTCCACCTTTTATCTCTGAAACTAAGCCTCGCCCGACCCCATATACTGATATTTTCAGATCTGAACATACTGCATTGATTGCACTCATGCACTAAACCCTGGGGGTATATCCCTCCCCCCCATTAACTCCAGCGTTCTCGCGTGATCAATGACCCCTCTTCTAATTACACTTCTTGATCATCCCATATATCATACATTACAGTTATACTCGTCTTACAGATGCAGAATATATTATTATGCAGTCTCTAAATCTGCTACATTCTCTGATTCCCTTTTCAAGCCGGCCATTTGGTTCCATTGAATGCTTGTTTTTATCTCGCCTTGCGAAGTAAAGAGGAGATATTGTGAGGGGGGAAAGAGGATGTCGTCGTCAGTGTCCCCGGTCTGCAAATGATAAGATTTTTGGTTTAGCAAATTAAAAAAAAAAAATCTAGAACAATTCAGTAAAAATATTAAAAAAAGGATTCCATGGGTGCTCCAATGTTAAAATCCCTATGATAGAGTTTTGCGTTTAGCTGAAGTGCACAGTCATGTACATCTGTACTTAAAGATTTTGCTGCAGTTGTCAGCTGTCATTGGATGATTATGAAACTTGGTACACATGGTACAAATCACACCAAAGAGGATATACCTGTGCTATTTTTGAGATATGAGATATTCATTTTTGTCCAAATTATGGCAAATTATAGAGTTTTCTGTTTAGTAGAATTGTACATGTAGGCCTCTACGTGTTTTCATGTACATGTACATAGAAAGTTTGCGGCAGTTGTCAGCTGTCAAAGGATGATTACGAAACTTGGTACACATGTTTCTTATGATTAGAGGATGTATCTGTGCTATTTTTGAAATGAAACATTAATGTTGTCCAAATTATGAGGTTTTGGACTTAGTAATTTGCCAATTATAACAAAGTTTTTGTTAGACAAAAATGTACTGAAATTGTGTGAATTTGTCAGGTTTCATTCGATTTGATTATGAAACTTGGCACACATATTTCATTTCTGTTTAGCAGAATTGTACATGTAGGCCTCTACATGTACGAAAGTTTGCTGCAGTTGTCAGCTGTCAATGGATGATTACGAAACTTAGTACACATGTTTCTTATGATTGGAGGATGCGCCTGTGCTATTTATGAGATCAAATATTAATTTGTGTCCAAATTATGAGGTTTTGGACTTAGTAATTTGCCAATTATACATGTACACCTGTACATGGAAAATTTGCTGAAGCTGTCAGCTTTCATTGGATGAGTTTGACACATGCTACGCAAGTTCAATGTGATTCAAGGATGTGCATGTGCTATTTAAGAAATATGACATTAAATATGAATTTTTGTCCTAATTATTGCAGTTTAGACGTTTCCATTGATAAGGTTTTTGTTGGGCAAAAATTTACATGTACATCTGTACATGGAAAGTTTGCTGAACCTTTCGTGGGATGATTATAAAACTTGGTGGACTTGTTTCATGTTTTCCTAGATCAGACCTATCCCGCAGTAATCCCACACAGGACTGACCTATCCAACAGTAATCACAAACGGCACTGGCCTATCCAGCAGTAATGCCACATGGGACTGACCTATCCAGCAGTAATCCCATACGAGACTCAACTATCCAGCAGTAATCCCAGACCGGACTGGCCTATCCAGCAGTAATCCCACATGGGACTGGCCTATCCAGCAGTAATCTCACACGGGACTGACCTATCCAGAAGTAATCTCATACTGGACTGGCCTATCCAGCAGTAATCTCGCATGGGACTGACCTATCCAGCAGTAATCTCACACTGGACTGCCCTATGCAGCAGTAATCCCACAGCACTGACCTATCCATCCTACATGGGATTAACCTATCTGACAGTAATCCCACATGGGACTGATGTTACAGTCTGAACCAGATAATCTATTCCAGACATTATTGTCTGCACCACATCATCTATTCCAGACGTTATTGTTTGCTCTACATGTATGCTTTCAATACTGCTACAGCTTCGGCAGTTGACCCCGCAAGGTGAGATGTTGGGGTTCTCAGAACGCTTGTTATATAAATTTGGATTTGGGTTGACTCTCTGTGCAACCTCCCTCATAATTTTCTGGTTTGTACATTTGTAATTTCGGCATATGTTATCTCTGGAGGGAATATTCATGACCAGTGATAACGAGTCTATTGGTATAAATATTCACCAGATTGTCCTATTCTTAAAAAAAAGTCACCATTTTGCTTACATCTTACCCCCTATACTGTAGACCCAAATCAAAATCTACGGGACACAAAATTAGATGAGGGGCACATATCAATGCACACAGTACTTAAGTATCAAATCCTGGGATGGAATATCTGGACAATATTATCTCGACGTCCCTACTTTGTGAACCCCAATGTATTTTTAGTCTAGACATGTCTATATCCTTTGTTTCAAATCTTTAATGGGAAAAGCCCATTCCAAATCGTTATTACACACCTGTGACTGTGTTTAACGTTTATCATTGTCAGTCCCTGGAACAGCTGATGATGGAGACAAGAGAACCGTTAGAATGGCATTTCAAACAGTTGGACCATTCCATGGGACTTAGCTTCAAAAACAACTTCAACTTCGCTCTTGTCGGCCATTTGCTCAAAGGTAATACAATTATCAGAGATGCACTCGCTGTACAAGTTATCTTCTGTGTCAGTTAAGATTCAATTGTTCTTCTACTGAATTGGCTGGATTGTTCTGCTTGCATATCAATACATGGCAATTTTAACATATGTTTTGTCAAGATGATTCGCTGAGATATTGCACTTAAAAGATTTCTGGGTTATTATGTATGCAAATGTGCTTTAATCTTGTCAGCCGGTGAACCAGAGATAATTAGATAGACAAATAATAGTATATTTATTCCCTAAAACATATAGGGTTCTGATTCATTTGCATTCTCCTGTGTTTACAAGTTATTGGATATCACTTTTGGGCTTTGGTTACCATAAATTTTAGTTATGATATCAACTAGTAATGCATTTCATTCCAGGAACTTATAGTTGAAGTGATTTTTTTTTAATGAATATGAATCACATATTAAGGAATAAATTGAAGTTTTCCAAAAACAAACTTGAGTAGTTTGCATATTGCTATATTAAACAATACCGGTATTATAAATTTAAAAGACATATATCAAAGCTCTGTGATTACTCCAGTATAGTCAGCTAATTACCGATATCTTGTGTTCACTTCGTGACCTACATCGCCAAATCTCATTTGCATGATCTCACTAAATACCTGGTTTAGAACTGCGACTTCAATATCTCTGTAACCATTGTGAGTAACTACATGATGGAGTAAATGGTATCTTACACTGAACCATGAACACTTTCTTCTCTTATTATTGACCCCAGACCATTTGGGCTCCATTTTAATGACAGTGTTGATCTGTATTTGCAGGTTTTCGCCATCCGTCTCCCACCACTCTGTCACGGTCAGTCCGTGTGCTCAATCAACTGCTGGCTATTACAGTCAAACCCACCAACAGGTCAGTGACCTCCCTTTATCTAACTCTTCTTTAGATTTGGATTATAAACATACAAATATATCAACAGTGAATCCACAGTCTTATGGGATTGTATGAAATGTTTGTAAGAAAATAAAACAAAATGTGACAGCTGAATCATAAAGTCATTGAAAGAAAAATATTTACTGTTGTTTGCTTATTCTTCCACACAGAGACAAGTTTGAAGTTCACCCCCAGACAGTTCCTTATCTGGCAGGTAAACTCTTCAGCAGACTTCTTATTTATGGTTTATTTTTTGGTCTGACCTGGTTAAACATTTATGTATGGAGAAACTCTGAAGATAAATATTTAGAGCTATATTTTCTGAGGTTAACAAATGTCAATACATTTACTCATTTACAAAATTGTTTTTTTTCAAGGACCCTCCAACAAAACGACTGTGTAGTCTGATTACTGTATACTGATTACAAGCATTTAACGATCGATGTTTACTACAGTTAGAAGACATATCTAATAATTCGACATAATATGTAAAAATCAATTAGCAATACATGTATATTTCTGATAGAACAGATAAGGGTTCAGATGGAAAAGGCCTAAGGGAATCTCATTCTGGTGGAAATCGTTTTTCATAGATATAACCTATGTGTGCCATAATCCAATAGACCTGAAGAATTGTAATGACAGACTTTCATGAAAAAGTATTTGTAAATTTCCATTTTTCACCCACACAGCTTTAGTATCTGTGTCTGAAGAGGTGCGTAGTCGTTGTCACCTGAAACATCGGACCAGTCAGTACACGATGACCGAATCTCCCTCTAATGACAGTATTAGTGCTGAGCTCTGTCAGCCGAGCACCATGGCCGTCCTCATTAGCCCCGGAGGTCAGATAGGCCAGCTCCAGGCTGTCTCCCCGGGGCAGGCTTCACCCCCACAGAGCCAGGCCTCACCCCTCCCCTCTCCACAACCAGGACTCATTCAGCCAGGCCCACCTATGATGTCCACACGCAGTAAACAGAAGAGCTGGGACCAACTAGATCCGACTGCTGTCGCCTCCGCCAGGATGCAAAAAAATACCCACCTCACACAGTCCCAGGTGAGCTAATTCACATATCAGGAATACTGCACTGTAGATACCTTAATATTCATATGAATTGCCTTTAAAGCATTTTTGCTGGATCTATCTTTCGCAAATAAGCAACAGTCCATTTTCTTCAGCAGGCAATGACATTTTCAAATTAACTAATCAACATTAAAACTGTTTCAACGTTGTGCTTCAAATTAAAGCTTTCTATCTTCCTTAGCAAATTGGTGCAAGTGGCAGTCCCAAGGTGTGGCGTAGTCTAGACCTGGACCTCAACTCCAAACACCCGCTGTTTAATACTCGTAGCAGTTCCATGCCCACCCCTGGCACTAAGAAATCCATAGAGACGAGCAAGGCCAGCCTGGCTCAGGTGCGTAGTGCCCGTGGCTCCGTCTCCAATGAGAACAATGTGCTGCTGGACCCAGAGATCCTCACTGACTACTCTACACAGGCTTTAGTTCTCACGGTTCTGGTAAGTCGCCAATATTTTTAGCCCACCATCACCAGATGGTGGGCTGTTCAAATCGCTTTTCGTCCGTGGTCCGTCGTCCGTTCGTCCGTAAACAATTCTTGTTATCGCGATTTCTCAGGAACTACTGCATGGATCTTTCTCAAATTTGGTATACAGGTTCCCCTTGGGGTCTAGTTGTGCAAGAAACCTTTTTTGGTCCGATTCGAAAATCCAATATGGCCACCAGGCAGCCATCTTGGATTTCCCATGAAACCTTGTTATCGCGATTTCTCAGGAACTACTGCATGGATCTTTCTCAAATTTGGTACACAGGTTCCCCTTGGGGTCTAGTTGTGCAAGAAACCTTTTTTGGTCCGTTTCGGAAATCCAATATGGCCACCAGGCAGCCATCTTGGATTTCCCCATGGAACCTTGTTATCGCGATTTCTCAGGAACTACTGCATGGATCTTTCTCAAATTTGGTACACAGGTTCCCCTTGGGGTCTAGTTGTGCAAGAAACCTGTTTTGGTCCGATTCGAAAATCCAATATGGCCACCAGGCAGCCATCTTGGATTTCCCCATGAATCCTTGTTATCGCGATTTCTCAGGAACTACTTCATGGATCTTTCTCAAATTTGGTACACAGGTTCCCCTTGGGGTCTAGTTGTGCAAGATACCTTTTCTGGTCCGATTCGAAATCCAATATGGCCACCAGGCAGCCATCTTGGATTTCCCCATGAAACCTTGTTATCGCGATTTCTCAGGAACTACTGCATGGATCTTTCTCAAATTTGGTACACAGGTTCCCCTTGGGGTCTAGTTGTGCAAGAAGCCTTTTTTGGTCCGATTCGAAAATCCAATATGGCCACCAGGCAGCCATCTTGGATTTCCCCATGAAACCTTGTTATTGCAATTTCTCAGGAACTACTGCATGGATCTTTCTCAAATTTGGTACACAGGTTCCCCTTGGGGTCTAGTTGTGCAAGATACCTTTTTTGGTCCGATCCGAAAATCCAATATGGCCATCAGGCAGCCATCTTGGATTTCCCTATGAAACCTTGTTATCGTCATTTCCCAGGAAGTACTGTATGAATCTTTCCCAAATTTGGTACACAGGTTCCCCTTAGGGTCTAGCTGTGCAAGATGCCTTGTTCGGTCCGAATCGAAATCCAATATGGCCACAAGGCAGCCATCTTGGATTTTTCCATGAAACCTTGTTATCGCGATTTCTCAGGAACTACTGCATGGATCTTTCTAAAATTTGGTACACACCCTTACTGTCCAGAAGTGTCTTTGAAGTAACTTTGAAGTAACTTTGAAGTGTGGCCATATTTCAACCTTGAAGTGCAAGGCTCAGAGTCAGAAGTGTGCTTGCAGTGTGGGTATTGTTTTGTAGCAATGCCATATAAGGGCATTGAAGTCACAATGAAGTCACAATGAAGTCACTTAGAAGTGTGCCTCAAATATTTTAATTAGGTACTGCAAAGGCACTTCATAGACACTTCCACAGAAGGGTAACCTTCATAGGCACTTCTGAAGTGCTCTTGAAGTACCTAATTAGAATATTTGAAGCACTTCAATGTCCTTATATGGCAAGTCACTTCATCCACTCTTCTACAGAAGGATACCTTTCATATGCACTTCTGAAGTGCTCTTGAAGTACCTTATTAGTATCATAGCAAATCCGTGTGATGAAAAGGTATGTAAAGCCACGAGATATTTACTTTCCCAGAAAAGAATACACAAATATATATTTGAGCACAGAAAGTTTTATTCAGAGAAAATACAGAGTGAGACAGAACAGTACATCATAAAATATTTACAATAAACCACTAGCACAAATCCTTGAGACAAAATACAGCACAGTTCTTTTTGTTTTGTATGCATTTAGATGCAGTCTTTGGTATGAGAATTTATTGCAGTATTATTATTCAAGGGTGACCGTGTTCTTTTCCAACTTGAACTTGAAGCAGCAGATCTTTCGAAGGATAGTTTACTTCAGTTGCCCTGAGGTCCACTCGGACGTAACCCAACACTGAAACCCACCAGTCTGAATTGTGAACTTCTTGGCCTGTGGCGATAAATACATGCATATAATTAAAACCTGATCAGTTGTATATATGGTTCCATATGACATCCAATCCAGTTTTTTTTTTTTTTTTTTAATACACTCAGGATGATTGAATAGGTTGACTACCATAAAGGATAAAGAATGGAACACATCCCTACGATTTACAAAAGATTGATGAAGATGTCTATTATCCTTTCTTTAGTACTCCATGATATACAACAATGGAGATAAACAGTTTGTGTGATGTTCTAGCCAATATACACTATGAAGAAATCAACCATACCTGCATGTAGGTGTGCTCATTAAATTTCCCATCAGTCGAGTGGCTGCTTGAAGTGAGCCGAGTTCCTTGTTGCAGCTGTATTCTGGAATTATGAAAGTATTGACAAAGAAGCCATTAGAAACAATCATGTGGATTTTGATAATTTGTCTTTTTTTAATTCCTGGTTCAACTAAATCTTCATGCAAGACTTCAAATAACAAATAAATGCTTATTAACTACAAATTGTATTCTTAAATTTTTTAAATGAAATAAATGTATGAAATGAAATATTCTCATTTCTCAAGATGTGGGTAAAAATGTACAATTGAAGTGTGACGATCCTTAGCTTTGGTATATGAGCAGTGCAATCAATAGACAAGGAAAATATAGCCTGTTATAATGATAAAAATTAAGTCTAATCATAATTGATTATACTTTTTCTGATTGCAGCTAAAACAGGTAATGCTAACATTTTATTATCAATATATTCTAAAACTTATTTCTTTACCATTTTGTCAAAAATCTGGTATGGGAATATTCTACATTCTGCAAGGGAAAAAATCAATACAATTTATGAATCAATAAAAAATCAAAACAACAAGATAATTTATTTAGAGCTACCATCCCCCCAACCAGTTAAATCCACCTGTTTTGACATGAACTGAACAGTTTTGTGATAAAAATATCTCACCCTCAGGGGATTTCCTCCAGGGGTGCATGCCAATCTTCATATGAGGTCCCCAAGCCTGGTGTTTCCAAGCCGACAATTCACACAATCATAACAATGGCATTTAATCCACACTGCCTTGATCAACCTGGATAGATCTGAAAGTGATATTGGGACAGAGATAAGGATATTTCGCCATGTTACATGACCCATTAAATTTGACTGCAATTATAAGGTGGAGTACATTATAATAACCTGCAGTCCATATAGCAAAATATTTATTGAGGCCAATATCAATTTTTTAATGTCAAGGGAAACTTGTTGATAAAATAAATAGCTGAGACTCTCAGGTCTACATCACTGTTCAGCCCAGTTCTTTGCTTATTAAGTTATGAAAAACAGAAAAATTTTAGTTATATTTATAAGTTACTTACCATACCACTAGCTGCTATCATCACCATCTGCAATACAGTTCTTCAAACCTCCATAGTTCTAGCTTAACAGGAATAAATCCATCTGATTTCTGCAGTTGGAGAGGTCAGCCATTTTGATTGTTATCGTCTGGTGGCGCCCCCAGTGTTCAATTAAATTTTCAAGGGCAGATAACTCCACTCATTTTGGCAAAGACAGTTCAGAATATAAAGATTTTTTGAAACAGAAATTATATATATTATACTTAGTGATAATGATGAAGAGGATAATATAAAGTATTCTTTAATGGGTATTTTTTTGTTGCTGACATTATGTTAGAACTGATTCTTCTAAAAATATTTTGCCATTTTGTCCAATTTTACTATAAAATCATGGATTTGGAATGACTATAAAATCTGAATTCAACAAGATTTCTTATCTAATATGTGAGAGACTGGTGTTATTAATGTCTGTATTCTATTCAAATAGAAACCCATAGTACTGATCACTTTAAAATATAAAAAAATATGTTCACATTTCTGAGTAATATGTCAGTAACCACATGTGAATATTTTACACAGTTGTAGCTATTTTGAAATGTGAAGTACAAATCTGATGTTTGGTGGTTTCATTGAAATGAGATTTGATGTCACTGAGTGAAATCAAATCAGCCAACTTTAAGCTGGGTTATTCCCAGAGCTAATTAATATAACTGAAACTTGTAAACATGTAGTTCTAATTTATAATGTTATGTTACTGTAACAGTTTGTGGGAAACTTACAATAATCTAGAAATCCTATTGGATTGAATCTTATAGGATTTTTCAGAATCTATTATAATAGGATTTTTTCAGAATCTTATAGGATTTTTCAGACTCTTATATTTTAGAAGCTCATATGATTTTTTAGAATCTTTAGGATTTTTCAAAGTCTTATAGGATGCTAGAAGATATTTTTTGCAAGGGGAAGTCCCCCAGGTTATGCTATATAACTGACAAAGTCCAAGAAGTGTCTTTGAGGAGTACCTTAGATTATGCAGAACAAAAACAAAGTCTCAGAAGTGTCTCTGAAGTCCCCTAAGTTTTGCTGAAGAACTGACAAAGTCCAAGAAGTGTCTTTGAGGAGTACCTTGGATTATGCCGAACAAAAACAAAGTCTCAGAAGTGTCTCTGAAGTCCCTCATTTTTTGTTATGAAATTGACAAAGTCCATGAAGTGTCTTTGAGGAGTCCCTTGACTACTGCCTTTTTTTAATGAAGTACCTTTGAAGTGTGCCAATATTTTTCTCTGTCGTTGAAGTGCCTTTCAAGTGTACTCTTCAGAGGCACTTCTAGGCACACTTCACATGAAGTGTGACACTTCTGGACAGTAAGGGCAGATTCCCCTTGGGGTCTAGTTGTGCAAGATACCTTTTTCGGTCCGATTCGAAAAACCAATATGGCCACCAGGCAGCCATCTTGGATTTCCCCATGAAACTTTATCGTCATTTCTCAGGAACTACCGCATGGATCTTTCTCAATTTTGGTACACAGGTTCCCCTTAGGGTCTCGATATGCAAGATGCCTTTTTCGGTCCGAATCGAAAATCCAATATGGTCACCAGGCGGCCATCTTAGACTTCCCCATGAAATTTTGTTATCATGATTTCTCAGAAAGTACTGCCTGGATCTTTCTCAAATTTGATACACAGGTTCCCCTTGTGGTCCAATTGTGCAAGATACCTTTTCTGGTCCGATTCCAAAATCCAATATGTCCATCAGGCGGCCATCTTGGATTTCCGCATGAAACTTTGATATTGCGATTTCTCAGGAACTACTGCATGGATCTTTGTTAAATTTGGTACACAGGTTCTCCTTGTCGTCTAGTTGTGCAAGATACCTTTTCTGGTCCGATTCGAAAATTCAATATGGCCAACAGGTGGCCATCTTGGATTTTCCCATGCAAATTTGTTATCGTGATTTCTCAGGAAGTACTGCATGGATCTTTCTCAAATTTGGTCCACAGGTTCCCCTTATGGTCTAGTTGTGCAAGATACCTTTTTCGGTCCGAATTGAAAATCCAATATGGTCGCAAGGCGTCCATCTTGAATTTCCCCTTGGAACATTGTTACCGTGAATTCTCAGGAAATATTTCCTGGATCTTTCTGGAATTTGGTACACAGGTCCCACATGGGGCCTAGTAGTGCAAGATACCTTTTTTGGTCCGATTCGAAAATCCAAGTTACGCTTCAAATTAATTCGGTATTCTCGAGTTGTGACGTTGCATCAAAAGAGTCGGCGGATCAAACGGTGGGGCATATTCTATATATTGACTATAGAGAATATCCATACCTTCACCTTCCATATCAAGGAGTACAAATAATTCGGAATTAAAATGTATTTCTTCAAATTTTAAATCAGCTTTCTTTAGTCCATGCAGTAGCAAGTGAACTGCTCCACCCTTTCGTCTGCCGGCGGGTCGGCTACATGAAGGGACGTCACTCTTGTGACGCAACGTCACAACTCGACAACTGTAGATTACTGCATGTTTCGATCCAAGGGAGATAATCAGGATTCAGGAACTTTCGAAGTTTCAACATTACTGCGCGGACCGGATCCCTTCAGTATTAAGTATTGTACCATCTTACTATTTTCGAGCATGGTGTCTTAAAATTACAAGCGTCTAGTCCGTCATTCATAATCCAGCCGTCGTCCATTAGAGAATATCCGCGTCCATAATCCAAAGACCTATTTCATATTCCATATAACAGTATTAGCACCAAATTCAAAAAGACAATGATAGTATACATAAACATAAGCTTGTTTCCTGCAAGAGAGAAGCGGTCAACAGTTTTCAATGATGCCGGCAAGATATCATGATGTTCCAAAAATATCAAATCCGTATCGCTGATCAGTATTCTTAATCCATAATATTCGTTTAATCCATAATATTCAAAACAGCCCAATAAACAGAACAGAATTAGCATTCGTTCCTAATTATAAAATCTTAAGTATGTTTCATAGCTCGTGCCAAAGTGTCAAAGAGATTGGTCTTCGCTTCCAGTACCCAATGATGACACGTGCAAAAATAAAAAATTACTACAAAACAAAGGCGAAGGATCCTCCGTACATGTACATTCACTTTCAGACTAACTTTGCTCATTTCTATCTCTTGTATTATAACAACCGACATAAGTACAGTTTCTAGAAATCTTGAAACTCCTGAAACTTAGATTATATCTTGGTGTTTTTCAGTGGCCTTTTTCGCTCAGATTCGAAAGTCTGTAAACAAAATTACAAATCAGTCGTTTGTTCTTAGTAACAATGGACAAAAAGATCCTCTAGTCATTAGCTTACAATTATCGGACAATGGTGGGCGCCAAGATCCTTCAGGATCCCTCGTTTCAAGATCAAAGACTGTTTATTGCGATATAAAATGAAGAAATATATGATATTCATTTCCAAATGAATACGTAGTTTAGTATGAAGAATCACTTTTTAGCCCACCATCACCAGATGGTGGGCTGTTCAAATCGCTTTTCGTCCGTGGTGCGTCGTCCGTCAGTCCGTCCGTAAACAATTCTTTAATTGTTATCGCGATTTCTCAGGAACTACTTTATGGATCTTTCTCAAATTTGGTACACAGGTTCCCCTTGGGGTCTAGTTGTGCAAGATACCTTTTTTGGTCCGATTCGAAAATCCAATATGGCCACCAGGCAGCCATCTTGGATTTCCCCATGGAACCTTGTTATCGCGATTTCTCAGGAACTAATACATGGATCTTTCTCAAATTTGGTACACAGGTTCCCCTTGGGGTCTAGTTGTACAAGATACCTTTTCTGGTCTGATTAGAAAATGCAATATGGCCACCAGGCAGCCATCTTGGATTTCCCCATGAAACCTTGTTATCGCGATTTCTCAGGAACTACTGCGTGGATCTTTCTCAAATTTGGTACACAGGTTCCCCTTGGTGTCTAGTTGTGCAAGATACCTTTCTTGGTCCGATTTGAAAATCCAGTATGCCCCCAGGCAGCCATCTTGGATTTCCCCATGAAACTTTGTTATCGTCATTTCTCAGGAAGTACTGCATGGATCTTTCTCAAATTTGGTACACAGGTTCCCCTTGGTGTCTAGTTGTGCAAGATACCTTTCTTGGTCCGATTTGAAAATCCAGTATGCCCCCAGGCAGCCATCTTGGATTTCCCCATGAAACTTTATTGTCATTTCTCAGGAACTACTGCATGGATCTTTCTCAAATTTGGTACACAGGTTCCCCTTACGGTCTCGATATGCAAGATGCCTTTTTCTGTCCGAATCGAAAATTCAATATGGTCACCAGGCAGCCATCTTAGACTTCCCCATGAAATGTTGCTATCATGATTTCTCTGGAAGTACTGCCTGGATCTTTCTCAAATTTGATACACATGTTCCCCTTGTTGTCCAGTTGTGCAAGATACCTTTTCTGGTCCGATTCCAAAATCCAATATGTCCATCAGGTGGCCATCTTGGATTACCCCATGAAACATCGTTATTGCGATTTCTCAGGAACTACTGCATGGATCTTTGTTAAATTTGGTACACAGGTTCTCCTTGTCGTCTAGTTGTGCAAGATACCTTTTTCGGTCCGAATCGAAAATCCAATATGGCCACAAGGCGGCCGTCTTGAATTTCCCCTCGAAAGTTTGTTATCGTGAATTCTCAGGAAACATTTCATGGATCTTTCTGAAATTTGGTACACAGGTCCCACATGGGGTCTAGTAGTGCAAGATACCTTTCTTGGTCCGATTTGAAAATCCAAGTTACGCTTCAAATTAATACGGTATTCTCGAGTTGTGACGTTGCATCACAAGAGTCGGCGGATCAAACGGTGGGACATATTCTATGTATTGACTATAGAGAATATCCATACCTTCACCTTCCATATTAAGGAGTTCAAATAATTCGGAATTAAAATGTATTTCTTCAAATTTTAAATCAGTTTTCTTTAGTCCATGCAGTAGCAAGTGAACTGCTCTACCCTTTCATCTGCCGGCGGATCGGCTACATGAAGGGATGTCACTCTTGTGACTCAACGTCACAACTCGACAACTGTAGACTACTGCATGTTTCGATCCAAGGGAGATAATCAGGATTCAGGCACTTTCGAAGTTTCAACATTACTGAGCGGACCGGATCCCTTCAGTATTAAGTATTGTACCATCTTACTAGTTTCGAGCATGGTATCTTAAAAGAGATATCTCAAACTAACCCAGTAAACAGAACAGAATTAGCATTCGTTCCTAATTATAAAATCTTAAGTATGTTTCATAGCTCATGCCAAAGTGTCAAAGAGATTGGTCCTCGCTTCCAGTACCCAATGATGACACGTGCAAAAAATAAATAAAACAAAATACTACAAAACAAAGGCGAAAGATCCTCCGTACATGTATATTCACTTTCAGACTAACCTTGCTCATTTCTCTTGTATTATAACAACCGACAAAAGTACAGTTTCTAGAAATCTTGAAACTCCTGAAACTTAGATTATATCTTGGTGTTTTTCAGTGTCCCTTTTCCAATCTTTTTCGCTGAGATTCAAAAACAAAATTACAAATCAATCGTTCTTAGTTACAATGGACAAAAAGATCCTCTAGTCGTTAGCTTTCAATTATCGGACAATGGTGGGCGCCAAGATCCTTCAGGATCTCTCGTCTTCTCTTGTAGGATTGACCTGCAGAGATTTAAATGAGATATATTTCAAATGAACTGGATTCTCTTATAATAGAGAGCCAGCTGGTATGTTGTCCAGAGTCCGCTAACACCACACAAATTTTTTTGTTTCACGGATTTGATTTATTTGGAGGCGATAATAAAAATAATACTAAAACTCAACATTTGAAGTTCACCCCTTTCTTTCTGCAGGTGTATGAGTTTCCGCTCAGCTGGACCTGTCCATAATATCAAAATAGTAGTGCCTCCAACCTTGAAAAAAAAATAAAAAAATCCTGTAATGAATCGAAACATAGAATTGATGTGGCCTAACATGAATAGTCTAACTGAGACTTGAGTGTTTGAAGTGTTCAAGCGAAATGTAATCCTGTACATTCAAGGAACTTTTACAATAACTCTACCTTAAGAATTTGTGGCCTATACTTCATATAAGGATAATGAAAGAACATACAGCAGCTAGGATTTGGAAAACAATGGGTCTAGACCCCAGGCTTTTCACCTTTATAAAGACCTGAACAGTGGATCTTTTCATTTGACTCATCCCACAGGATAGCTGGTTATTTGACTCGTCCCATAGGATAGCTGGTTATTTGACTTGTCCCACAGCATAGCTGGTTGAAAACTGAAACATTTGAGATAAACAACCATGGAGAAGTAGTAACGTTAATAATTTCCTTGTCTCTCAGGCTACCCTGGTTCGTAATACCACAGATGAGAATGAGGCGAGGATCCTGTATGAGTATTTAGCAGAAGCGTCGTTGGTCTTCCCTAAAGTGTTCCCTGTCATGTAAGTATTACAAACTACACATTCTTACACGTGTATACTCCAAATCTTTCTGTAAGTCTTGGGGCAAGTTTATTTAGATTATTTAGATAAACAATGTTTGCTATCTTGTCAGGTCTGGGGAATTTGCCTGGTTGTGTTTTCATGTTTTTATTTGTTGACTGTTTATTTGATCGCTGTAGTCGTGAACATTATAAAACTTTCTGACATGATTTTTTCCCAGTGGCTTGTTCGATTTTCACGAAATTTAAAACGGTGATCTCGCAGGATAGACAAGGAGCTGGTTAGGTTTTGGTGTTGTTGGGTGACCCTAAGGGCACAATTTGACAAGGTTACGTTGTTCATAAATTGAAAATTGACCCATTTCAATAGAGAGAAGTTATATATTCCAGGTTGCTTAACATAGGTATGATATGGCTGGAGCTGTAATTGGTTTCCTTTGCAATCCAATTCTCCAACTGTTTCTATCTACAGTCATAGTTTACTGGGTGCCAAGATCAACAGTGTGTTATCCCTGTGTCATGACCAGGTCATCCTTAATGCCGTACAGAGTATTATACAGAACATGATCGCCTGTGAGGATGCCTCCCAACAACAAACACTGGCTAATTTACAAGGTGAGAAATACTGATGTCGTTCATTTACAATATGAGAACCATGGCGAATATATAAAGAGAGAAACTTGAATATGTCCTTCATAATTCAGGGACGTAGCCAGGATTTCTTGAGGTGTGGTTCGCCTTCTCTTCACAAAACTGAAATTCTGTGGTGTGGCAAGTAGCAAGATGCAGTCAATAGAACAGACTTTATGGTAAAACAATGTCCTTTCTTACCAATACAATAGTAAGTAGAAGATTAAATGCTGCCTGTAACAAATATTTATTAGGTATTTCATATTCCCAGTGCAACTATTTGATCTTTCTTGCTTCCTGGTCCTTCCACATCTATTTTGCCATGCTACTTAACTCACAATAACAATTGTTTTTTTCTGAATGTTGATATGTTACAATGTACATGTATTGTGATTTCAGCTATTGGATTTGGAGGGTTATGGCGTTTTGCTGGCACATTTACAAAGGTTGGTAATTCACCATCAATTTAGAATACATCCCCCATATAATGACTGTAATGTCATTTTCTGTATGCCTGTCACCATGGTTACACGATGTCATATGTATAATGTGATAGTGAGTTGTGCCTGTCTGGTATCATTGAAAGCTGTACAATATCTACAGTTCCAGGTGATGGATTGGTACCCTGGTATCATTGTAAGCTGTACAATATCTACAGTTCCAGGTGATGGATTGGTACCCTGGTATCATTGTAAGCTGTACAATATCTACAGTTCCAGGTGATGGATTGGTACCCTGGTATCATTGAAAGCTGTACAATATCTACAGTTCCAGGTGATGGATTGGTACCCTGGTATCATTGTAAGCTGTACAATACCTACAGTTCCAGGTGATGGGTTGGTACCCTGGTATCATTGAAAGCTGTACAATATCTACAGTTCCAGGTGATGGATTGGTACCCTGGTATCATTGTAAGCTGTACAATATCTACAGTTCCAGGTGATGGATTGGTACCCTGGTATCATTGTAAGCTGTACAATATCTACAGTTCCAGGTGATGGATTGGTACCCTGGTATCATTGTAAGCTGTACAATATCTACAGTTCCAGGTGATGGATTGGTACCCTGGTATCATTGTAAGCTGTACAATATCTACAGTTCCAGGTGATGGATTGGTACCCTGGTATCATTGAAAGCTGTACAATATCTACAGTTCCAGGTGATGGATTGGTACCCTGGTATCATTGAAGCTGTACAATATCTACAGTTCCAGGTGATGGATTGGTACCCTGGTATCATTGAAAGCTGTACAATATCTACAGTTCCAGGTGATGGATTGGTACCCTGGTATCATTGAAAGCTGTACAATATCTACAGTTCCAGGTGATGGATTGGTACCCTGGTATCATTGAAAGCTGTACAATATCTACAGTTCCAGGTGATGGATTGGTACCCTGGTATCATTGAAAGCTGTACAATATCTACAGTTCCAGGTGATGGATTGGTACCCTGGTATCATTGAAAGCTGTACAATATCTACAGTTCCAGGTGATGGATTGGTACCCTGGTATCATTGTAAGCTGTACAATATCTACAGTTCCAGGTGATGGATTGGTACCCTGGTATCATTGTAAGCTGTACAATATCTACAGTTCCAGGTGATGGATTGGTACCCTGGTATCATTGTAAGCTGTACAATATCTACAGTTCCAGGTGATGGATTGGTACCCTGGTATCATTGAAAGCTGTACAATACCTACAGTTCCAGGTGATGGGTTGGTACCCTGGTATCATTGAAAGCTGTACAATATCTACAGTTCCAGGTGATGGATTGGTACCCTGGTATCATTGTAAGCTGTACAATACCTACAGTTCCAGGTGATGGGTTGGTACCCTGGTATCATTGAAAGCTGTACAATATCTACAGTTCCAGGTGATGGATTGGTACCCTGGTATCATTGTAAGCTGTACAATATCTACAGTTCCAGGTGATGGATTGGTACCCTGGTATCATTGAAAGCTGTACAATATCTACAGTTCCAGGTGATGGATTGGTACCCTGGTATCATTGAAAGCTGTACAATATCTACAGTTCCAGGTGATGGATTGGTACCCTGGTATCATTGAAAGCTGTACAATATCTACAGTTCCAGGTGATGGATTGGTACCCTGGTATCATTGTAAGCTGTACAATATCTACAGTTCCAGGTGATGGATTGGTACCCTGGTATCATTGAAAGCTGTACAATATCTACAGTTCCAGGTGATGGATTGGTACCCTGGTATCATTGAAAGCTGTACAATATCTACAGTTCCAGGTGATGGATTGGTACCCTGGTATCATTGAAAGCTGTACAATATCTACAGTTCCAGGTGATGGATTGGTACCCTGGTATCATTGTAAGCTGTACAATATCTACAGTTCCAGGTGATGGATTGGTACCCTGGTATCATTGAAGCTGTACAATATCTACAGTTCCAGGTGATGGATTGGTACCCTGGTATCATTGTAAGCTGTACAATATCTACAGTTCCAGGTGATGGATTGGTACCCTGGTATCATTGAAAGCTGTACAATATCTACAGTTCCAGGTGATGGATTGGTACCCTGGTATCATTGTAAGCTGTACAATATCTACAGTTCCAGGTGATGGATTGGTACCCTGCACTGCCAAAAATAGCGTACTTAAAACAAGAAAAAAAAACTTGTTTTAAGTAGAAATTTACTTAAAATAAGTAAAAAATATCTTGGAGTGTGGTAAGAAAAAATATCTGGGTGTAAATTCTTAACTAAGAAAAATAATCTAAGTTTTTTATCTTAGTCAAGATAAAAAATCTTGTTCAATTATCTTAATTAAGACAATTCTTCTGATGATTTGTTTTTATTTTGTTCAAGAAAATTTATCTAGTTCAAGAAAAAAAATCTTATGCAAGTTAATTGTTCTTGTTAACAAAATCTTAATTAAGATTTTTTTAGAGTGTGGTAAGAAAAGATGTCTTGCCTAAGAATAAATTACTTACTTGAGAAAAGTTAACTAGATAAATTTACTTACTTAAGAAAACTTATCCAGATAAATTTACTTGGCTAAGAATTACACTATAGATAGGTAAACTTATATAAGAAAAACAATGACACAGAACTCCTAGATAAATTAACTTGCATAAGAAAAATAATCAGATAAAATTAACTAGAATAAAAAATATAAAAAAATAAGAAAACAGAACTTGCACAAGAACATTGCAGTTATTCGATTATCTTATTTAAAAAATATACAATCAAAGGTCATGTTGTTGCGTTTACATAGGCAGTTGGTATGGATGGGCTAGTAGGGTTGATTTTTCACTTATATGCAATGTCCTGAAAAGTACCAAACCTTTTTATATACTCTTTTCCACAGATACTTTCTTTTGTAGCAAAAATATGATCAATTAAATCTAAATTCTGGAAATTATTTTTCTGGTATTATCCCCCCTTAATAGGAAAGCACGGCGTAAAAATGGCGGAATTGTCATTTACTGCAGACAAGAATTATTTAAAGGTTTTCATGTGATAAAAACCAAGGGAGATTTCTATGTATGGTGTCGACTGGACAAGAGTACTTTCAAGTTACAAACTGATATTTTTATTTGTTTCGTTTATTTTCCATCGGACAAGTCCACATTATATGACTTCTCTACTGTAAGTGTTTTTGATGAAGTTCAAGCAGACGTATTGCAATTTCACGCTGAAGGTAAAATAACATTTGTAATTGGAGACTTAAATGCTAGGACCAGAGTTAAAGCTGATTTTATTGAAGACGACGGTCCTCTTTCATTTGAAGATGGTAAATCTTATAATCCGGATGTTCAAATGCCTAGGATATCAATGGATAAGGGAGTTAACCCGTTTGGTGATACTTTATTGAACTCGTGCAGAACAACAGGATTACGTATAGGTAACGGCAGGCTGGGTGAAGACAATGGAGTTGGTAATTTTACTTTCTGTGGCTCTCGTGGCAAGAGTGTAATTGATTATTTGTTATTGAAAGAACGTTCATTTGAATTAATTTCAAATTTTATAGTTCATGAGCTGACGCAATTTTCAGATCACGCGCCTATAGTTGTACAATTAAATGCTGATCAAGATGTCTATGTGCCATATTCACAGCCTGAATGCTGTAGTGTTAACCGTTCCAAATGGGATACGGACAGTGCGGGTATTTTCCGTGAGAAATTAGAGGCCAGTCAGGGATTATTACATGATTGTTTAAACTTAACATATTCATCTGGTGAAATTTCTGTTGATAAATGCGTGGAAAATTTCACTCGAATACTCAATGATGTGTGTCAACCATTGTTTCAGAATACAATACATAGAGTAAGAAGTGGTGCCTCCCGTTTTTCTGAACTAGGTCGATTACGGAAGGCAGAGTGGTTTGATGAAGAATGTAATAAGAGAAAATATGAATATAGGCAATTTCAATTTCTATAATAGAAGTTTAAATGAAGAAGACTGGGAACTCCTTTGTCAAAAAAAGAAAGAATATAAGAAATATGAGGGCGCGATTCCAGTATCAAAAGAATCGAGCGAAGCACTTATTAGAACTGCGCAAAAAACATCCAAAACGGTTTTGGAATTTCGTTCGTAAAAGAAAATCTACTGTATCTCAAAATATCCAACCGCATCAATTTTTTGAACATTTTAAATCGTTACATACCAGTGTCAATACAGACGATACAGATCAGTACAATATTAGTGATCGTAATAATGATATTATATATGATGAACTGAACGATCCGATTACCGAGGAAGAAATTTTTGCCGTTATTGATAATCTTAAACCTGGTAAGGCACCTGCAGCTGATGTTTTGAATGAATATTTGATTTCTGGAAAAGAAATAATTACACCATTGTTATGTCAAATGTTTAATATTATAGTAGATACGGTTGCTTCCCTGTAGTGTGGTCTGAAGGAATCATCCAACCAATATTTGAAAAGGGAGACGATGAAAATCCAGCAAACTATAGAGGCATTACCTTTACAAGCTCATTGTGTAAAGTTTTTACAGGTGTGATAAATAATAGACTGAAATTTTGGGCTGAAGGAAATGATAAACTTTCGGATGCGTTTGGTTTTAGAAAAGGGAGTAGTACAGTGGATGCTATATTCTCTGTACATGGACTTATTACATCGTATCTAAATCAAGGTAAAAAATTATATTGCGCCTTCATAGACTTTAAACAAGCCTTTGATAGTATTTACAGAAAGGCATTATGGTTTAAACTGTTTAAACCGGGTGTTAGGGGCAAATGACTCGCAGTATTAAAGTCAATGTATTCTGTCGTTATTCAGGCATACTTATCTAGAGTATTGCATCTTGGTAAATTGACTGAAAGTTTTGATTGTGAACTCGGAGTAAGGCAAGATGAAGTATTATCGCCATTGTTATTCTGTCTTTTTATTGAGGACCTAGAAATTAATTTACATGATACTGGTGATACTGGAGTGAATCTTCAGGAAATGTCTATATTTTTGCTACTTTATGCTGACGATCTTGTTCTGATCTCCGAGAGTGCAGTGGGTTTGCAACGGCAATTGGACCAAGTTAAGGTTTATTGTGACACTTGGAAACTTAGTGTTAATGTTGAGAAAACTAAAATTGTAGTTTTTCGACGTGCGGGTTTTCTGAAGAAAACTGATATCTGGTTTTATGATAATAATAAGATTGAAGTAGTAGAATTTTTTTTATTATTTTGGACTAGTTCTCTCGTATAGCGGTAAGTTTCCAAGTGCACTGCCAAAAATAGCGTACTTAAAACAAGAAAAAAAAACTTGTTTTAAGTAGAAATTTACTTAAAATAAGTAAAAAATATCTTGGAGTGTGGTAAGAAAAAATATCTGGGTGTAAATTCTTAACTAAGAAAAATAATCTAAGTTTTTTATCTTAGTCAAGATAAAAAATCTTGTTCAATTATCTTAATTAAGACAATTCTTCTGATGATTTGTTTTTATTTTGTTCAAGAAAATTTATCTAGTTCAAGAAAAAAAATCTTATGCAAGTTAATTTTTCTTGTTAACAAAATCTTAATTAAGATTTTTTTAGAGTGTGGTAAGAAAAGATGTCTTGCCTAAGAATAAATTACTTACTTGAGAAAAGTTAACCAGATAAATTTACTTACTTAAGAAAACTTATCCAGATAAATTTACTTGGCTAAGAATTACACTATAGATAGGTAAACTTATATAAGAAAAACAATGACACAGAACTCCTAGATAAATTAACTTGCATAAAAAAAATAATCAGATAAAATTAACTAGAATAAAAAATATAAAAAAATAAGAAAACAGAACTTGCACAAGAACATTGCAGTTATTCGATTATCTTATTTAAAAAATATACAATCAAAGGTCATGTTGTTGCGTTTACATAGGCAGTTGGTATGGATGGGCTAGTAGGGTTGATTTTTCACTTATATGCAATGTCCTGAAAAGTACCAAACCTTTTTATATACTCTTTTCCACAGATACTTTCTTTTGTAGCAAAAATATGATCAATTAACGTTTTTAACTAATGTTTCTTTTATATCAAATTACTGCCAAAAACTGAACATGAATATATGCTTGTTACAGTTAGCATATAAAAACATTATCAAAATAATGTCATGCAATTGAAGTGTGACTGAGTGAATAGAATTTAATGTCACTTTCAACCCATCATCATGCAATTGAAGGGCAAAAGTCATATATGTAAAACAGATAAATAAAAAACTTATTTCAAATATTTTAAGGCCTTTGTTCTGGCATGCATCCTTAAAACCTCACCTTGACAAGTATTTCTTTCCATTTATAGCAGTAATACTAGAATATATTTGCATAAAATTTCTCGCCCATGTCGAAGTTGTATAATATGATAAGAGACAAACCATGTAAAACGGCCGAACACCAAAGATATGATGGATAATTCTCAAAATTTAGAAAATGCTTGTGGTGGAGAAAGTCCCAATGTTTAGTCACAGACAGGGTTGCAAGGTCTTGCAAGCTAAAGCATACAACCAAGTTCATATAAAAATATTCTTCCAAAGCTGAAGCAAAGAACTAGGGAATGGAGGAATCAATTCACTGCAAACCATGTAGAATCCAGATCCCAAATTTTATGCGAATACTCAAAGCCCCAAAAGTTCCTGCCAGTCAAGATTGTCAGAGGCAACCTGCCACTAATTTACATTTCAAAAACATGTTTCCTGAATAGACTGTCTGCAGTCACTGGCTTGATGCAATGACTTTGATTTGCATGCCTAGCTGACAGGTATAACGAATATTCAACACCAAAATACTTGCTGTGCACATGGGAGGTAGAGTTTGTATCTTTGCTTTTTATACATATATTTTTTCGCGTTTGCTTCGAAATCAATGTAACAGTCTTAAACTTACTTTCTAATTGACTGTGTTCAGGTGGACAAAAATGAAGAAACAGATCTGCAGATCCACACTTTCACCAGCAGAAGTTAGTTTATGTTTCCCAGTTTGTTGTTGTTGTTGTTGTTGTTGTTGTATATCTGTAAATCCACTCCCAAAGAAAGCAAATTTCATTTTTGATGTTTTCGCTCAGTTCATTGAACACATTGAACAACACACTACTCTCATCCACCTGTAGAATGATCCAATGAGAGGCGCATGCAGTTGAGTTTCCTCAATAAAGTACCTGGATACCAACTGTGCAACAACACAAAATTTTCAGTTGAAAATGGCAGAATCAAATCCCTGAACCCATATGAGAACCATAACCGCACATGGAGGTGGACTTACTAAATTACATATATGTTCCTCACTCAAGTAGAAGATATAATTTCAAGTATATCTTAGGCAAATTGTAACAGTAACTCTTACAAATTGATAATGATTAATTTCTGTCAGGAAACCACAGGTTCATACTATTAGTGTAGCGATCCGTTTCCGCTCAATTCACGATCTTACATTTTAAGGAGACAAATCACAAAAAAACATATTAGTCAAGATAATTTTTCTTATAACAAGATATATCTAGTAAAATGCAATCATATTTGAGATCATTTTTCTTAAAATAAGATAAATCTGACAAAATGGAACAAACAAAGAAAATATTTATTGAAATTTTCTTGTTTTAATGTAATTTATCTTGAATTGAGGTGAAAAAAACTTATTTAAGTACCCTATTTTTGGCTGACAACAATTTGCTTGTTTTAATTGACACAATCCAATGCGGATATGTAGAAGTTTGGAATTCTATGAAGAATCAATCAGAAGATTAAACAAAAACTATCTTTTTTACCTCCATTTCTAGAGAGAGCTTTTCTCCAACATGATAAAGAAAGCTATATTGCACATGACTATAATTATATTTGGCAAGGTAACAACAAAGTTTTGGATATATGAGCATAATAGGGTTTTATGGTGGGCCAGTCATGTTACCCAAACAACTTTTCATTTGGACCCGGTGTACCATCTTTCAGTCTTTTAAGGCATGGACATATTATATGCCATGCATGAAATCATTCTTGGATGGATATATGCTTGGCTTTTCAAACATGCATGCAGACCACAGACATAGTTTTGTTTAAGAAAATATTACTTGAAATAAATATTTTAATACTAAGCTAAGAAACTATTATCTCAACATGGTCTACAAATAAACTTATTTAAGAAAAATTGTCTAACAAAACACTTATTAAAGTAAAAAAATCTTATAATAAGATAAAACCTGATAAAGGAAATCTTATATAAGATATTATTTCTTGGAACAAGGCACAATTTGCTCAATAATATCTCAAATGAGTTAATTTTTCTTAAAATAAGAAAAAAATAAGAAAATTTTCAATCACTGACAATTATTGAGATAAGTTTTCTTAAAATTTTCTAGTTTTAAGAAAAAATATCTTGAAATAAGTTTCATAAACTTTAATAAGTACCC
>JAVTVY010050496.1:0-26002 GCA_036873755.1 Hanleya hanleyi
GCGTCCATAATCCAAAGACCTATTCCATTTTCCACATAACAGTATTAGCACCAAATTCAAAAAGACAATCATAGTATACATAAACATAGGCTTGTTCCTGCAAGAGAGAAGCGGTCAACAATTTTCAATGATGCCGGCAAGACATCATGATGTTCCAAAAATATCAAATCCGTATCGCTGATCAGTATTCTTAATCTATAATATTCGTTATAGAGTCGTCATCTAAAAAAAAAGATGTATCTCAGTCACGCTTTGATTGTGGCTGTTCATATGAGTACCATGAGGATCTTGAAGTACATGGGTTCATACGGCCCCTAGCCCCGGGTTAAGCGGAATTAGACACAAGTTACGAACGTAGCGCCATAGATCTTGCACGCTACGTTCGTATTTTGCTATCAGCATGCGATATGTATCGCCAAATTTGAGAAACTTTGAGTGGAGGCGCTTGGTGGAATAGCCCTGTTTATAAGTTTCTGCAACAATGTGTTGTGACGTTGATTAAAATCATCACATTTAACACAGGATCTAGCAAATGCTACTAAGCGAGATATGTATACGCCATATGCAGGTGCAGGTTAACACTTTAACTTTAACACTGGATTATCTTATTTTCCTGCCCAATATTAGTTGAAAACATGCCAGCATGATGTGGATAGCCGTTTTGTGGCTGTTACATATGTTTGTCCACATGTTACGTTAGCAACAAATGGAGAATGCCAAAAATAGTGTACTTGCATAATTAGTTTACTAAATTGGTATTGAAGAGAACAAATAGATGAAACTTTGATAATTATCAATGTAAAACTATCAGCAAATTCAGTTGCTTTTTATGAAATCAAAGCAAATGAAGACAGATGTCTGTCCACCATGTCTGTCCTGTAACGCTGATTTTCACTAAAAATTTTATATAAATTGCTACAATTCTGTAAATATGCAGATGAAATGAGTTTCCCGCTTGGTTTCCTTCAAGAAACCACAGCCTTGATAGCTGATTCTGTTCTATGCGAGAAATATTTTCTTTTTAAAATGATTCTATGTTGCTAACGTTTCAAAATGTCTGTCCGTCTGTAACATTAGCAACATACTTTAATGTTACTTTACTTTACTTTTACTTTAATGCACTACTGAATCCTCTGCCACATAAAGAAAATAATGGATCATTAATATATCTTCAAAGTTATCATTTGAACATATTAAAGTTGGCCATTGTGTCCCATAAATCTCATGAACAGTTGTTAATAGTTGTCACTTACTCAAGCATATCTGTCCACGTGTAACATTCGCAACACAATTTTAACCAGAAAAAGAAATTTTCTCATGGTAATATTTAAATCAAGGTGTCAGCACTGAATTGTTTAGGCTTATTTGTGTAATTACATTTAGATATAAACTTTGGAAAGCAGATAATGATAATAATCGTTAACATAAATTTAATTTTAGGAAATTAGTGTTGCTAATGTTACACGATGTCTGTCCACATGTAACATTAGAGACAACAATAACTTTCTTCTAAAATCTTAACGAATCGGCAAATAAGTGAAACCTGATTGGATTTATGGAATACAACTCCAGTCAAATCAATATCTTTAGCTTGGTGGTCAAAATTATACTTGTTGCAAACAGAGAAAAAGGTTCGAAAACCGGTGTCTGTCCACCACTCACTTCGTTTTCATCTCAAAGTTATGCTTTATGACTCCAAATCATCTGTTTGAATTTACAGGTCTTGAAATGCATTCCAGTTTGTAACTATGTTAAAAAGTTTTGCACTTTTCGTAGTTTAATTGGCAAGAAGTGAGTGAGTTGTTCTGCCATGTTAATATTGAGCTAAATTGACCAGGTGGGACAAAAGTCCTGATATGTTAGATTTTGGGGTATAAATTATTTCATTATTATTTGATTTAGAATGTTAAGATCAGTAGTCATTTGAAAATTTTCAAGATCAGTGCGGTCACTTTGAGGAGATTGCACTCACGAAAGTACTTGTCAGAACAAAATGCCCCGTGTGACCAACAAGGTTAGGTGCGACGTTAAACTTCAAACAACCAACCTTGATTATGACTCTATTGTTTACAACGGTGCAAGCAAGTCAAAACTTGTCAAAGCTAGATCCTATTCTCCATCAAGGACTAAGACTTTGCCTTGAAGCGCTCAGAACATCCCCCAAAGAAAGCTTATATGTCGAAGCAGATGAATTTCCTTTAGAACTTCGAAGAATTAAACTATCATTGAAATATATCACAAAATTGCGATCAAATCATCCGAATCCTGAATATAACTGTGTTTTCAAACATCAGTTCGTGGATCTCTATTTGAAGAAACTCTCCATTATTCCACCTCTTAAAATTCGCATGAAACCACACATTGTAGCAGATGGTATTAAGCTTATTCAAATTTTACCTATCAAGTTGTTATCAATTCCACCATGGCAGTTAGCTCAACCAGAAGCAGATATTTCTCTAACGAAAACTGTTGACATCTTCTCTCTTGCAGGAAACAAGCCTATGTTTATGTATACTATGATTGTCTCTTTGAATTTGATGCTAATACTGTTATATGGAATATGGAATAGGTTTTTGGATTATGGACGCGGATATTCTCTAATGGACGACGGCTGAGTTATGAATGACGGACCAGACGCTTGTAATTCTACAACTACATGACTGTATACATGATCAACAGATGCCGGGTTGACTAAGCAATACAAGTTCTAGTTTTAGTCTCAGTTGTGTATTATTGAAACATGGGCACCTCGACCTGTTTGTCTACATGCGTCGGTAACCCAATTATATAACCATGCGTTCAGTAACACATCGTGCACGTGCACCATGCACTTAGATGTTATGGTAGGCTCCGGTTTCTTAGCAATACATCCTTGAATGTATCGTCAGTGGGCCGAAAGTGAACAATTGGCTTCAGTTTAGGATTTGGTGACCCATTCTCCCTACATACGTGTAGATAGGAGTCAAGCGCAGAAATTCTGACCGGCTTATAAATGTGTATATTGTGCTCCTGAGTTTTAAAGGATATTCATTTATCGAACAGTAATATTCCTTATATTATTTAATAATATTATTATATTATTTAGTAGCAATATTTCTGGACAGTAATATTCCAGTGGGACCTGCATATGGCGTATACATATCTCGCCTAGTAGCATTTGCTAGATCCTGTATTAAATATAACGATTTTAATCAATGTCACAAAACATTGTTACAGAAACTTATAAAACACGGCTATTCCACCAAGCGCCTCCACTCAAAGTTTATCAAATTTGGCGATACATATCGCATGCTGATAGAAAAATACGAATGTATCGTGCAAAATCTATGGCGTTACGTTTCGTAACTTGTGTCTTATTCCGCTAAACCCGGGGCTAGGTGCCGTATGAACCCATGTACTTCAAGATCCTCATGGTGCTCATATGAACCGACACAATCAAAGCGTGACTGAGATACAGCATTCTCTAGATGACGACTTTACAACGATTGTTATGGATTAAGAATACTGATCAGCGATACGGATTTTCTATTTTTGGAACATCATGAGGTCTTGTCGGCATCATTCAAAACTGTTGACCGCTTCTATCTTACAGGAAATTGGCCTATGTTTATGTATACTATGATTATCTTTTTGAATTTGGTGCTAATACTGTTATATGGAATAGGTCTTTGGATTATGGACGCGGATATTCTTTAATGGAAGACGGCTGAATTATGAATGACGGACTAGAAGCTTGTAATCGAAAATATTGGTTTCTCACTATATCCATCAACATCATCAAAAGATACATGGTAACGGCAATCATACGAAGTGTCTTCAAGCGATTAAAAGTGGAACTTCTACTCATCCCACCATCTTGAATATTCCACAATTTTATGGCTGTGGATTTGATCAACAGATTGATATTGTGTTTTGTTGGTTGCCTAGTCACGTTGGCATCAAAGGTAATACTTATAGGTTATTGGATTATATGGTTCATACAGAACCATATAATCCAATAACCTATAAGTATTACCTTCACCGCGAATCATCGCGGTGGCTGCCGTCCCGAGTCTTGCTGTCTCGCTCGGCCCATTCCAAAAACTCTGCTCCGTCAACGTCCTGACCAAGTGTGATGTCACAAAAACGGAGTTTTCTATGTTCATCACGTCCTCTGAAGCCAAATATTTTACCAAAAAAATGAAAAAAGGGAAAATTGAAGACTCGGTGGAGAAGATGATCCGAGCTGCTTAGCTTCAAACAGCCTAGTTTCCTCTTCAGAAGAAAGTGACTGAGCTGCGTTGGACTTCCGACCCTTGCCTTTCTTCTTCAATCCATTTTCTTGGACTTGAGGGCCTCATTTGAATTGTGGAACTCCCTGGAGCGAAGGGATACGGCATAGCCAGTGTCCTTGAGATGTCTGAATGAAACAAAAGTCACGGTAAGAGATTTTTTCTTTCTAATCTATTTAATTTTAACCTAGTTTGAGTTTAAAGTTTAATTTTATTGCGAGATGTATATGACCTGGCTGATAATGTTGTATCCGTCTTAAATTTAAAAGCAGTCCAGTTTGTAACTGAACTATTGTGGATATAAGCTCGTTGGCTGTTTTTTTAATTTTTTTTAATTTTCAATGAATGTGCACGGCCGTAGTTACCGCTAGGTATTCATTTAGATGGGGATGGCTTATATTTTCAATCAACCGTGGTTCCCGTCGATTTTCCCACAGCCATCTCTGAACATTTTTGACGTCGCGATTTGTGCTTGTAACTGTGTTCTTCTTCTTTTGTGAATCAATAAAAGCAGAGACGTCTGTTGCTAATGCGTCTCTACTAGTACTTGGAACTGGTTCAAGACTTTCTAAAGCTCCACTTAACTCTGTGTCAAATAGTGGCTCACACAGTTCTAAAAATTCAGCATGTCATCAAATCATCAAAATCGTCAGCTGTGACGGTAGCCATGTTTGCTGTCGTCTGCTTGTTTACAAACAAAAAGTAGTCCGGCGTGTGTGTGTGACGTCAGTGACGTCAGAAAAATCTGTATCCAATATGAGAAAAAATATTGGACAGTTGTCGTTTATACATAATATAGTAGGGAGTGGACAGTTAGGTGTATAATAATGAAGCTGATAGAATGGCTAAAGTAGCCCTAGATGATGAGGCTGAGGTTGATCCTGTTGGGATCCCATATAGCGATTTCAGACCCTCTATCTGTGCTCATGTGATACGGCTGTTTCAATCTTTATTGGATGCTGTGAATAATAACAAACTTCATGAGTTCAAAAAAACTGTAGGCTATACTCAGCTGAACATGCAGAAACGTTTCGATCAAGCCATGATCAGGCGATGTAAAATCGGCCATACTCACGAATATTTACTAAAAAAAAGGCCAGTCCCATAGTGTATTCCATGCCACGAAGATCTCACGGTGAAACATATCCTTATCGACTGTATAGATTTTAAAATTGTAAGAGATGTTTTTTATCGAGCGACTACTTTGGAAGATCTTTTTAGGCGGGCGAGGGAGGACAGTGCATCTTGGGTTATTTGAGAGAAATCGGTTTGCTGTATAAGTTTTAATGTGTGTATGTTTTAATGTGTTGGATTACTAAGTTATTGGCTTGAATACTCAGAATTTTGTTTGATCGTCGCTATATAGCTTAAATATTGCTGAACCTTAATGCTCTGTCTCTCAATGTTGTTTTTTTCTCGAACAATCGTTTCGAATTAGTAATATATTGACAGCGGTAAAACAACATTTTTTGAATGCTTGTTCTTATGGATTGTCAGATCTGCCGCCTACATTTTATGTGTAGGCAGTCAATGAATCGCAAACCAACTGTACCTAATTACATCCTGAGCATGGCTAACATTCCATTACAACCGCTTTGCTGGGTTCACCCTGCGTCTTGCCGATTCGTAAATTATTGAAACAGCGGCACCTCGATAAGTTTGTCTGTGCACTTCGTTAGTAGCCCGATTATGTAACTATGTGTTCTGTTACATCTCGTGTAAGTGCACTGTGTAATGTACTTGGATGATTTGAGAGGTTTCGGTTCCTTAGAAATGCATACATGACGGTATAGCCAGTTCGCCAGAAGTTAACAATTGGCTCAGTTTACGTGTTGCTGACCCATTTCCTCTACATACATATCACTCTTAGCCAAAGGGTAGAGGGGAGCCAAGCGCACAATTCCTGATTGGCTTCAAGCGAGCAAGTGTGTGCATTGCGTTCCAGGGCTTTATGTTCATTTTGGCAAAATATATCCAATTTCACGAAAATTTTTGTTACTTCCTATTTCCGCACCAACATGATCAAAAATGTATGATATCGGTAGACGTGGCAGTTCTACGAACCTTCCGTCTGACTTAATGATCGAAATAACTTAGAAATCAGGCAAATATTTGTTACATTTTTCCATCGCAGTAAAATACTGTCCCAATGACAATTACAACACATATAAGGGTAGTGGGAAGAGGTGCCGACATACTGACTGCGTCACATGACTTCACAGAATAGTCTTCTAGTTAACCTGTTCTAAAGCACATACCAAGAATCTAACGATTCGTGATATGTGTTGTATCTCAGGTACGCTTTTATTGTACCTGTTCATGTGGCAACGTGGATGATATGACCACACGGCCCCTAGCACCGGAATGGAGTTTTATCCATCTTCAAAGACAAATCTCTTGATTGGTCAATTCAAATTTTCAAAAAGTATTCCGAGGTTTTCATTGGCTTGTGGAAGAACATTCAGCCAATCACCAAGTTTCGTTAAAGTTCCGTTAAAACTTGCGAGATTGATCGGTCTCCAGTTTTGTGTCAGAGAATTAACGTTTTTTTTTGTTACCTAACACCCCAACTCATTAAAAAATATTCTTTTTTTTCAGAAATATATGTATGTAAGTTTGGAGTGATGTTTACCTAGGGAAGCGCCGCTTTGATACCTAATTCATATAATATCCTTAGTTAACATAACGGAATTTCTTGTGATCATCCGATATCGTCTTCAAGAAATTGTATATGTGATGTAGCAAATACATCCTGTTCTTCTCGTATTGTCTTCTTGAGGTGCTCGGACTCATCACTTGCCTCCAGGTGATGATTACGTTTCTTTCAACCTCCATTCAGGAGGCACACGCCTGTATGGGCGTTTATGATTATATGAGTATATCAGCTCGTATATACTATTATACTGAATTATGTAAATCTCAGAAATGAATTCCAGTCCAGTAATTTGGATTCAACAGATTAATGGTGAACTTTTATTCAAAACATCATATTAAATTGGTCCTGCCAATATTCACCAATTCACATGATTTGATATCTCATTACCTGGGAAGATGATAGAATGGTACTCTAACGAGACCAACATGATGGTCCAAACTATCAATGATAGTGCACTGATTGGACACTGATGATACACCAGTGATATGAACATGATAGTCGAATGGTGTGAACTTGAAACATGACCATGATAATAGCCTTAATTTCACTTTTTGTCCGAGTTGGTATTGCTATAACCCTTTATGACAGGTTATTATTCTAACAAGCGCTGGATGAGCGCAAAGACCTCAGTCGAGGCAACAGGGTCCGTTGCGTAATACATCACTGAATAACATACGGCCGGATGCCAAGCTCAATTTTGCATTTGTTGGACGTTAGCTTCATCAATGGTAATTAATCTGGGATTGAGGGTTCCTCACTAGCATGTTCAGACAGGGATGTGAAAGTCACATTCCCAGCAAATAATTTTTGTTTGATTTGACGTGCTTGAAATATTGGGGTATGGAATAGAGTATATTGATGGAAAACCTGGAAAAGTGAATGAGACATTAGGCCCCATCCCACCCACACCTCCCCATGAGAGGATCCCCTCACCTAAATCAACACGTTAGCGACAGAAATGAGACCCTGTGTGCCTAGTTGTACCAACTTGCTTGTGATTTTGTGCTATAGGCCCAACACAGCAACACTTCATATTTTGTATGTGTACAGTATAGCATCATCATTGATGAGAGAATGCTCTTCAAAACGCACCTGATTTTACCGACACTTCGTTCTGATCTGTCTCAACATCATATGATGAGGATTCAATGCGCTCGGTATAATTTTGTATACTGGTGTTACAGGTCACCTTCGCCTTCACCTTACTGTATCAATGACCATGGACTTGTACATGTACATGTATCACATTCACATTGAATGGTGATGGCTGATGAGAATATTGCCCCTATGGAACAAATGACTGGATTCCACGCAGCAAATATTTATTGTGCAACAGTGAGAAGAAAATTAATTGTATAAATATTCCAAGCCTCATTGAACACAAGCCGCACCATACTTGATATGAATATAACGCGCGTACATTAGCTCGCTTGGACGTCGCTTAGTTAAATATGGACAGACTCGCAAAAATCTCAAAATTTTCAAAAGCCACAAAAATGCCCTCAGCTTGTACAGAGTAAGTAAAAATACTTATGTACAACTTGATGTTTAGAAATGAATGTGTTGAGCGGTTCTATTCCCAACTTCTCTTTTATTCTATGTCATAGAGGACAGGGTTTGGTAGATAATTAAAAACTGTATTAACTCGGCTTCACATTTTAGAGAATGACTTTAATTGAGCCAAAGATGAAAGAGAAATACACTTATAAAAAAATCTATTTAAAAAAATATCTGTATAAATGTTTATATTAATTTCCATAATTTATTGAAAAAAACTATACGTAGACTTCGACCACCCAATATCACACAGGCCAGGCAACTGTGAGAACAAGTGAAAGATACCCATCGAGTTGAGCGGATTTGCAGATAAACAACAACAAAAATTGCACTTTGTGCCTCACGAGGCCCTTCTCCATAGAGTGCATGCCAGTTATTTTTCTAGACTACAACAACAACAGTTTTTGCCTGTATCACAGTTCGAGCTTCCGATGACCCTTCAACCTTACCCAGACGACGGATAATTTTTGACAGATTGTCCGGCTAGGTTGTTGATCGGATTCACAGATCATGAATTCCACCGTGACGGAATTACCGTTGGGAAGACTTTTTCTTTATTCAAAGTCATGTACTCGGAAGTTCCGTGGTCATACCCATGTAGTTTCAAGTTTAGTTTGCTATTCTATATGACATCTGTTTACGGATCCATGAAAAATCTACAAATGATCCAGCATTTTCAGTAAATCATGCTTCGAAATGTTCGTGACGGAATCACATGAACGGATATGACTCTTGACTAGTGTTGCTTGTCTATTTTTTTGCTGCTCTGTTTCAATCTGACTATTCTTAAATGACATCTCTTACTAACATACAGTACCCAAGGATGATAAGATTTTTTTCATCGTGAGAAAAACGCGACTGGATCATCCCAGGGGTTAAATCTAGTCCGTGACGGAATCGACAAAAAATCGTGATGGAATCACGAGTGCGCTTTTTAAATCTTATCGGTAAAAGTGCTTTATTAATTACACATTTTCTTCAAAAAAATATTCCTAGAGTGAATTTATCTCTTCTACTTAGAAAATTAAAACTCTGACCTCCTATTTTTACTAAGGTATACAGCTCCCGCCACATGTATATCTTTTCTGCAGATGTCAGTAAAGTGCAATTTTTCTTCTTTGACAATTTAGAATTTCCCGAGTTCTTCATGTTAAAAAATTGCGGGAAAAATATTTCGCTATTAAAACACATCTTCTCTATTATTAGCTTGTTCCCGGGGATCATATGAAGCGAATAGAACAAACAGCATGCTAATATAGGGTCTACGACAGAATGTGGAGTGCATTTTATGCGAAAAAGGGCTGTTTAGCAATGTCCGCTTTTCCGTGGAATTCATGAGTGCACGATTGAAGTATCATGGGAAGATATATATTTCCAGTCGCTATCTCCCCCCCCCCCCATCTTCAAACAAAAGGAAAAGAAAAAGCCGAGAGAGCGCCTCGTGAGGCAGAGTTATTTTTCCAGACTACAACAACAACAGTTTTTGCCTGTATCACAGTTCGAGCTTCCGATGACCCTTCAACCTTACCCAGACGACGGATAATTTTTGACAGATTATCCGGCTAGGTTGTTGATCGGATTCACAGATAACGATTGAAGCATGGGAAGATATATTTTTTCAGTCGCTATCTCCCCAACCCTCACCCCCCAACTAAAAAAAAAGAAAAGAAAAAGCCGAGAGAGTTCTTCGGAGTTTTACGTTTTTGACCTCTGACTTTGAATTTGACTTCTCACTTCCGACTCGCATCCTGGTGAATGACACTCGTCCTTTATCTTTTTGCCGATTCAGAGATTCTCGAGGAAGTTTCCAATTATACTATCTGGAATGCGAGTTTTTCTTTCGTGAAAATTTACTTTTTATGAAAGCGCAGGTTTGTCTTTACCTCGCATACCGGTCATCTGTACCAGCGCGAAGCTATAAGTACACGCGCGAATTTAGTACCCTCGAATAAAGAGACCCGGTGGAAGCGCTGCAAAGGATACACACCTTTTGTGACGTAAGCATTCATTTGTGTCCAGAAACTTTTCAAAATTTCGTCGGGAACCATTGCAATCCCTATTGGAAATCACACGAGTCGTGGGTTCCCCATATGACAATTATTTGGCGGGAGATTTCACGTTGCGCTCCTAGACCTCCGTCTGATCGACGGAGGTAAAAATAGTACCCTTAACTGTCCGTTATTACTGAAGGAGGCTCTCCAAAGGGGTTCCTAATTATTTTTCGTTATATTCTCTCCCCCTCCCCCTTTAGGCTTGTTTTTCCTCGAAGAAGTCGAGGGGTGCACTACAACTACAAGTCCCATCATTAGCGCAGATTCAAACGTCTCGTCTCATAGGGAAACATGAAAAAAGACTATATGGGTCACATCAGTCAAACAGATCAAACAGTTGGAGCAGATATATGTCCAGTCTACGTCCAAATCCCTACATCATTAGCATACGGGGCATGCTTTGAAACGTAGTCGTATTCCTAACAGCACGGCATCATGACCCAACCTCAACTCAGTATATATATTCAGCATTTGGCGTTTTGAAATTGAGGACGATGGAACGCAGCAACTGTCCTTCCAGTGGGAGCAAGGATATACATCGACTTGGGCGTTCCATCGTACCGCGGCGGGCAATGTTTGTGTGAACCCACAATCCTCCAAACCGTTCTCATGTGCGGCGGAAGCAAAAGAAAAAAATATGTCATATTCTCATGCTTCGAGCGATTGAAAGTGGAAATTCCATCATCTTGATTATTCTACTGTTATATGACTGTACAGTTGATCAACAGATTGATGTTTTGTTCTGTTGGTTGCCTTGTGACGTTGGCATCAAAGGTAATACTGAGGCTGATAGAATGGCTAAGGCAGCTCAAGATAATGAGGTTGATCCTGTCGGAATCCCATATAGCGATTTCAGACCCGCTATCTGTACTTATGTGAGAAAGCTGTTTCAATCTTTGCTGTGAATATAGTAACAAACTTCAAGAGTTCAAAATAGCTGTAGGATATACTCGTCTGACCAGCCAGAAACGATTCGATTAAGCCATGATCAGGCGATGTAGACTCGGCCATACACGGTTAAGTCACGAATATTTGCTTAGAAAAGGGCCAGTCCCAAGGTGTATTTCATGCCACGAGATCTCACGGTGAAACATATCCTTATCGACTGCATAGATTTTAAGAATGTAAGAGATGCGTTTTACGAGCGACTACTTTGAAAGATCTTTTTATTCCGGTGAAGTAGGACTGCATCTTGGGTTATCCGAGAGAAACCGGTTTGCTGTGTTGGATAACTAAGTTACTGGCTCGAGTACTTAGAATTTTGTTTGATCGCCTCTATATATCGTCGCTATGAAATATTGCTCTCTCTCTCTCTCTCTCTCATGTCATACCAGAGAGAGAGAATTAAGGTTTAGTGTCGCGTTCAACAATATTTCAGCTATATAGCGACGATCAAACAAAATTCTAAGTATTCAAGTTAATATTAAGTCATCAGTAAACTAATGCATTAAAAACATGTAAATACATTAAAATTTATACAACAAACCGATTTCTCTCAAATAATCTAAAATACAATATTCTTTTACTCGACTAAAAAGATCTTCCAAAGTAGCTGCTCGATAAAAGTTATCTCTTAAAAAAAAAAAAAAAAAATCTATACAGTCGATAAGAATATGTTTCACTGTGAGATCTTCGTGGCATGAAATACACCTTGGGACTGGCTTTTTTTCAGCAAATGCTCGTGAGTTAATCGTGTATGGCGGATTCTACATCGTCTAATCATGGCTTGAGCGAAACGTTTCTGGCTGTTCCGATGAGTATAGCCTACAGTTTTTTTTTGAACTCGCGAAGTTTGTTATTATCCATAGCATCCCACAAAGATCGAAACAACTTTCTCTCATAAGCACAGATAGATGGTCTGAAATCACTGTATGGGATTCCAACGGGATCAACCTCATCATATAGGGCTGCCTTAGCCATTTTATTAGCTTCAGCATTACCTTTGATGTCAACGTGACTAGGTAGTATCCAACAAAACACAATATCAATCTGTTGATCAAATTTAGTCCTATAATTGTAGAATATTCAAGATGGTGAGATGAGTTGAATTTCCACTTTCAATCGCTTGAAGGCATGACAGTGAATCTGAGAATATGCCATATTTCTTCCTTTTAGTGGACCCAATACCTTCTAAAGCCGACAATAGAGATTTTGCTTCTGCAGTGAATATCGAACTTTTAACTGGTAGTCGATAGGTTTTAGTTTTGGAACTAACGGTAGTAGCACATGCTACTCTCTCACCATCTTTAGAACCGTCTGTATAAATAGATTGATGCGATCTGTATTTCTCTTTCAGTAGACCAAATTCTTGTGTATACACGAGCTGGCTCGTGTCTGCCTTTTTCTATTTCGTCAATGTAATATGTGAGCTCCATTGGCATCGCCGATATGATATATGTGTTCGGGTATAACAATAATTTCGAAGCCTGTGATAGCGAATCAAGGCTTTACAAAATATGAACACACTAAAATTTTCGGACGCGTCCGTTTGGTGTTCTTGACTTGTGCATTGATGCTCCAAATTTTAACACTAATGTTCTCTTCATATACAAATCTATTCTTGAATACGATTGTTATAGTGAGAGATTTTCTGGTGTGTAGTGCCATTACAATTTGAAGATTTGTGGACGCATATATGATGCGATCAAATAAAACTAGAGCCTTAGGCACTGAAACGGGGCTATTTAAATGTAAACTAGGCTGTTGGAATAACTCCACTAACTCTTTGATGTTCCATCTCATGGCGAAGAGCCATACTTGTAGTCTCACACATTCCTCTCAACAAGGATCTCTAGTGCATTAGTGTAATTGTACACATATATATATTTAAAAAAACCGCTGGGACAGACATTTATTATGAAACCAACATGATGAAATGATAAAATAATGTCTTCACTGCATGTTACCAATATTTGTAAAAAATTCCACTTTTTCAGATAATCGAAAGCATATCCTTCAGCAGTAAATAACAATACGAAGCTGCGCATCTGAAAACCCCTTGGCTCTGGGTACATTCATAATGTATTCAATTTGAACCAAGATGACAGGAACACCAAGCAGTCAAGTCACAAATATACAGATTATCAAAAATTTTGCAATTAGGAATGACCCCCAAGGTTTCCGTCCAATCAGAGAAACCGGTTTTCATTACATAAGTTTCTTGATGCATCAATGATGTATACCAAATTTTACATCGAGCATTTAAACGGTATCAAAGATAGAGATCATTAATGATTTCGCATAAATTAAAGATGGCCGCTCATCCTTCCCGCCACTCAGAGGAACTGATGTGGTTATTTCCAGCGGCGCAGCGCCGCCGGATATCTGAATTCAGTAAACATGGGAGCGGCCATCTTGATATTGGACGAGTAACAGGTGTTTTCTCGAGCCATACTTCACAGACGTGCCGTGGAGTGATCCAACTAGTTTTTATATCATAAAACGACAGGATTGTATCACCCGTTCGTGGTTAACACATTAATATTAATTCTGTTATAATGAATTCATCGAATAAATGCCCTTTAGTACTATTTTATTATGGCTGAGAGACCATCGATGACCATACATGATCAAGTTATTCACCTGTACGTCTGCAGCAAAATGTTGGAGATTGAACTGCGAGTTACTAAAAACTCGAAACAGTAAAACACGCGGATCGGATTGATGTGTAGAGAAAGTCGATCTAGGCTTAATTTACAATGACACACATCAATAAAGAAATAGTGGCTTGATGATGGGCCCATATACTGCCACAGCGCGAACTATCAGGCTATGTGAAGTGACTTAATACGTCCAACCAGAGAACATTACTTTCAAAGTCCTAGTTGGACATGCGGTTCATGTGCACATTTTGCCAGCAAGCACTTAACTTCCGGCTAACCCCACACTTTCCAGATGGGTCCTTGCGTGAACTACATTAGTCAAACCTTCAATGAAAACGAACAAATAGACGTTTTTTATTAACCATAATGGTGCATCGTGACCTGTATTCATCAGCTGCACACGTAATCGGCGTGTAATACGCAGATTATAAGCTACAAACGTTTCCGCCGGCATTGATGCATCTGCATCAATAAGTTTTCTTGTTAATTGAAAGTTTCTTGATACATTGATGCTGTATACCAAGTTTCGTATAGAACACTGAAATGGTATCAGAGATATACATCATTAAAGATTTTGCATAAATTAAAGATGGCCACCAAGGTTTCCGCCCAATCAGAGAAACCAGAACTGTCATTTGTCGTAAGTCTCTTGATGCATCGATGATGTATACCAAATTTTACATCGAGCACTTGAACGGTATCAGAGAACGAGATCATTAATGATTTTGTATTAATTAAAGATGGCCGCCCATCCTTCTCCACTCAGAGGAACTGATGTGGTTATTCATTGCAAGTCTCTTGATACATCGATGCTGTATACCAAGTTTGGTATAGAACACTTAAATGATATCAGAGATATATATCATTAAAGTTTTTGCATAAATTAAAGATGGCCGCCAAGGTTTTCAGTCAATCAGGTCCCGATTTAAAGTATCTGTATGCATCGATGATGTATACCAACTTTCATATAAAACAATTGAATGGTAACAGAGATATGTATCATTATCGATTTTGCATAAATTAAAGATGGCCTCCAGGATTTCCAGCTAATCAGAAAAGCCGGTTTGGTAATTCATTGAAAGTTGCTTGATGTATCGATGATATATACCAACTTTCGTATTGAACAGTTGAATGGTTTCCGAGATATGGATCATTATCCATTTTGCATAAAATTAAAGATGGCCGCCAAGGTTTCCACCCAATCAGGTCCCAATTCAATATTGGGTAAATAAGCATACCAAATTTGGAATTCTTCAGTGGAACCGTTTTCCGTCTATCTCGCTCACGTACTGACGTACGAACAGACGGACGTACAAGACGACAATACCCCATGGCCAAAATTGGTCGAGGGGTAAAAATGAGTATTGAGATACAATGTAAAATCCTCATGGTTAGATGGACTGGAGCTATGCTGGGATGCATCCTCTCATGGCATCATATTGTTTCATTTACCTCCCTAGTATATTACAGTTCTATTTGGTTATCTCCCCTGTCACCTTACAGCTTCAAAACTGTGATATGCAGAGCTCTTTCTGTAGATCAGGGGGAAATGCTTGCAACATTCCATGAATATTTCAGAAGTAGAATGGAAAGAAAACATTTCTGAATACATGTAAATTATTACGTAAATGATTTGACCACCACTGGATTTTAGAAACTTACTATAAAAAGATAATGCAGAGGGTCTTGAGGGGTAAGCTTAAATGGCGAAAATTCCAAACTGTAACTCAACACACATATTTCATGAAAATGTAAATGAATACAGGCAAAGTGAAATATCCCATTGTTTTCTACAATGAATTACACTTATACTGGTATTATTTAATACTAAATTACTGCCCAAACACGCTTTCTAATGAGAATGAGTTAGTCCCACAAAATCACTCAACATGCGCCTCTCAAAATCTGTGGTTTAGCAGACGACATATTTTGAGCACGAAAGTAGTGCCACTGGAAAACGAACGAAAACACGCATAAAATTAGATAAATGGAAATGTAACTTAAACATATCAGACCTGCAACTATACGCGAACATTAAAAACACAGAAACCTGGACACTCTAAAGAAGGAAGTTTCAAACCTCTTTCTTGTCGTGTAAGAACTCTATCTTTTGCTGTGTTAGCAAGACACAGAGCTGGTGCTCAATTTTTGCTGACTACAAGACAGGACCATTAGTCCCTACGGGCCAACATCGCCCCGTGAAAAAGTATTGAAAAACTGTTACATTGGAACACATCTTGGTGTTCTAAACTAGAACACCTTTGTTTAGTGCTCTCTTACAATTATAACGCAAGTGTTCACGTTTGGGGGGGGGGGGGATTTTGACTTCCATGTCATACACAAGGTTGCTTCCCTCAGATGGTGACAGTTTGGGTGGTGGAGGAAGCCGGAGTACCCGGAGAGAACCACCGCCCGTCTGCAAGTAACTGAAAACTTTCACACATAGACCAGCTGGGCTCGAATCCGTGTTCACGTTTAGAATACGACTAAATGGAAAAATTGAATACTTCATTTCTGTCTCGTTTATTATTATGAAACACGAAATGAGAATCCACCGTTTTCTAATCTGAATGTGGGTTGCCGAGGAAGGCTTTTTCGCGAAGTCATATGGGTTGCATTTTAGTCGTCAGACGTCGTAAATTTTCCCCAAGTCTTACATATTTCATCAATTCAAAAACTATTACAAAACAGTTTAGTGTGTAAACCACTGGAAATTATCATGCACATGTAGAGCAAAAATATCACAAGCAATATAACTCCCTTGAAACGATTTCATCAGTCCAAGTTTGAAAATTTTGCCCATGCATCGGCCATTTTGACGAACATTGAACAAGCTAGTTCCATGGAAAAGATAAGCTATCATCAGTTTCCAGTGATGCCGATAAGAGAATCCGGCCATACCCGACTAACTCACGAACATTTACTAAACAACGAACCAGCCACAATATGCCACTAAGATCGCACAATGAAACATATTCTGATCGACTGTACAGATTTAAGATTGTACGAGATTCATTTTATCAAGCAGCTAGTTTAGAAGATCTTTTTAGTCGGATAACATAAGACTGTATTGTAGGTTATTTGAAAGAAATCGGGTTATTTTAATGTATGTGCATGTTGTTTTTGGTGCGCTGTGTTGATTACTTCTGGATGGCTGGGTTGTTGACTTGTTTTTGTTGGAATACTTAGAATTTTGTTTGATCGTCGCTATATAGCTAAAATATTGCTGAAAGCGACGTTAAACCTTAATTCTCTCTATCTATAGTACCGACTTGATGGGTTCCTATAATTACATCGGTAGCATATAATATGTCTTCCCCTGTACAGTACATTAAAAAAATGAGCTTTCACTCTTGACGATAAATGCCAGTTTTTCTGGAGAATCTGGAGGAGCATTTTCTAAAAACTAAAAACATACAGCGTTACAATTGAGAGAAAATTAGACTATGCAATTAAACTTGGATTGACATCATCACACTATTTACATGGACCAAGTTGAACTTTCACTATTATTGTTTCTTGGGCTCGTGATTATCGTGCCATTTTGTCAACGGACAATGGACCATACTTGAGATGAGGGGTAAAATACGGTGAAGTGGTTGCCGTTTAGATAGACCAGTGAACCTTCGTAGATCACTGTGTTAAAAACAGTACGAGATGTAAGCCAAGGTGTATGGCTTGAAACCTGGTCACACGATTTGCGACAATAATACGGAGACAGGTGCGATGCAGTTCATTAGGTGCTGAAGGAAAAATAAGTTGCTGAGAGTCGTCCGTTTGGCAAGCCGTTTTGATTTTTATTCAGTATTTGCTGATATCATGAAATAATTGGTTTACATCACTTGACAATTAATGATGTCAACACATGTTTAATGATGTTACTAAATATTTTTAATATCAGGGAGTATTTAGATATAATCAAGTGATTTGATGATAACATTAATATTTTCGCTGATATCACTAAATTATCAATTGATATCACCGAATTGTTTGATAATAGCAGTAAAAACTTCATTTCGTTTTATATAAGAAAATGATTTTCTGATCGTTTGTTGATATGATCAACTGATTTGCTGTAATTAAATCGTTTGGTGATACATATCGACCAGCAAATAGATTAATTCGAAGAAAATCATCTAATGATATCATCAAATCGGTTGCCAATATCAGCAAATATTTAATGACATCGGAATTTTCGGACTTACAAACGTTCGTTGCAAAATCTAGTTTGAAATGTTCAAAAGTAAACAATATAATCAATACCCAGCTGAGGTACATAAAACATCCAGTAATAAGTTACCACACATATGTGGGAAGAGGTGCCGACATACTGACAGAGCCACATGACTTCACAGTATAGTCTTCTTGTTAACCTATTCTAAAGCACATACCAAGAATCTGACGATTCGTGATATGTGTTGTATCTCAGGTACGCTTTTATTGTACCTGTTCATGTGGCAACTTGGATGACATGACCACACGGCCCCTAGCACGGGCATAGGCGATATGTTTCCATCTGGCGGTCGAGTTGTTCATCATTTTCCATCAGATGACTTGATCGCTCATCGCTCTGAAATGTTTGTATCTTATACCGCTCAAGCGGTGCCATTTAAGATGTCTCCATGAACATCTACAACAAAAGCGTGACCGTGATGCAGATAATCACAGGGATCACTGTTGGTTCTTGTGATCTTTTTACAAATATAGTCAGTATATTGACCTGTGATGTCATATGACTGCTTGTCAGTACGTTAGCATCGTTTTCCACCTTTTTAATTTTGCGTTTAATCGCACATATGTTGAAATTACAAGGTGGTGACATGTAAAGTTCATTATTGGACAACACATTTAGTATTGAACAGGATCAAATATCCTGTGTTTTTACGTGCACATTGGACATAATCAAACATCCTGTATTTTTACATGCACAATTGAACATCTGGATATTCACATGAAATGCCTTAAATAACAGATTGTCATTTTATTTGATTATTATATACTACCTGGTCGTGCAATCATGAGGCTAATTTGCGCAAGTATATCTACTGTCTTGTCAACATCGTTAAAAAATGTTATTCGCCTCCACATGTTAAGTAGCTCATTTGTGTTTACCAGATCACGTGACTAGAGTTGATATTTTAGCTCTGCCTTGGCGATGTGGGGTGTACGCCTCCCACAATATTTGTCGTAACCCCATAGTGGTTAAGCTCCACACAATATGTCTTGGTTCAAGCTCTACCAGTAAATGCTATCCAAGATGGCATTATCTCCCACTCCGAGGCATTACACTATATTATATCGGACCCGAACTAATTCTACATTTCTATCGGGGTCCGAGATAATTCTGCATTCCTATTGGATGATTATCTGGTGTCCGTCAGAATAGATATCGATAATATATTTGAAGAAGAAGATAATCCCATTGACTTATTTAAAGAGTTTTACTTACTTAATAATCAGCATTGAACAAACCTCGTTTCTCCTGACCTGTCAGGTCTCGTGTTTTGTTGTGACGGAGCTGATTGAACTGACACAGTGCATTACATTGTCTAGGGCAAGTGTGAAACGTTCACATGTGAAGGAAATGGGTGAAACGGCACACAGATTGCTCTACTTCCCCTCTGCTCCGACTTAACTGTTTACCCTCCAGAAACAGGTCAGGTGCGTATTGCAGCTAAAATACAGTCATCAAACAAATATAAAAACCGCATTCTCCTATTTTTAGAAATAAGGGATATATAAGACAAAAACACTGTTGGGGTATTTATTTGTTCGATGAGACGGTGTGGTTGCACGCAGATCGTATAAAATATTCAGTCAATATTTTGACGTTTGGTACTATTATTCCATTGGTCATTAATAGAATCAGTTCAGTCAAATATCTCGTTTTCTACTCCATATATGCGTCACATTCGGCAGTCGACAGACAGCTATAGTTCATTAATGTTGTAGTATCCCCAACAGGCTTCAAACCTTAGATATTTTTTTTTACTGTGAGCGCTGCAGGATATCCACAATCTTATACATGGTGATCAATAGAATAGAAGAAATAATTTAATTTCTTCAAACATTTGGCATATACTTATTCTAGAATGTTTGAATTCCAGAACGCCGCCGCACTTTTCTTATCGGGTTTGTTATGTTACGTTTATGAGTAAATGCTAATGAAACTATATATTCTAGCTGATAACTGGGTAACTCATAAGGGAGGGGTGAAAGCCCGATATTTGGAAATTTAATCCACTGCCCTCTCGTAGAGGCTACCACACTATATACCGATTGAACGCCTATAAATAAGCCCGTTTTGCGGTCCTGAAATGTGGTGCAGTGTACTAGAAAAATCTAGCCGAATATCGAATAATATATCACAATGACTTCCATTACCGGGCAAGTTTATGTAAAACTAATATGTGGGAATAATGGATTTAGGTAGGCACAACCTACACATACATCTCCAAATATGTCTTGTATGAAGATTGTTTTTTTCTATAATTCTAAACATTTATTCGTATTCAAATGTACAGATACAAGTCTGTCAATGTTGGAACAAAGCACAAAAAATGTCACAATACTTACAAAAGAAAAGAAAACGAACTAGACACTTGAAGGCATGACAGTGAATCTGAGAATAGGACAATGGTTGCCTGTTTCCATATTTCTGGCATATGTTCCTCGGCAAGACATTTGTTAAACAGTTGCATCAAAGCAAGGACTGAGACAGGGGGCTGAGCATTCGAGCTTGTTGCCTAATAAATCGGAGTCAAAGGCTTTGCTAGACCACTTTTAACGTCGTCAACTGTTATGTGGATGTTGTCAAGGGTATTGATAAGTGAGGGCAAATTAAGTGGTTCTCTGTTACTGTTTTCACTGCCGAAGCCAAAGCTCTATTGTCGGCGTTGGAAGGTATTGGGTCGATTTTGTATGCAAAAGGGAATCCCAGTCAGTAGTTGCGAGTTCATTATCGTCCAATTGGTCGCATGACCATATCTGGAGAGTATAAGAGGCGGTTGCATTCTCTTGGTGTTTGAGCGTTAGATATGTTGCAAGATGGTCATTACAAAATGGTGATATTACACCTGAATCAGTTATATAATTTAAACATGATACCGTTTTAAGAGTTGCGGGTTGGTTCCGTAATTATCCGAGGGATGGGATACTTGTTTTCTACATGTATTGTCTGAGTATGTTTCTGAATAAGACAGTCAGCATTGAAATATCTGGGTAAGATATATTTGTTAGATATTCGATCTCTACCCAGATATACAGATTCATCTATCACCCTTTGAAGGTGACGAGTCAGAGCCATCACCTTTAAATGGTGACGGTCATCCTTTTGAGGGTGATAATTTTGCCTGATCACCTTTAAATGGTGACGGTCATCCTTTTGAGGGTGATAATTTTGCCTGATCGCCTTTAAAAGGTGATGACCTAAATGTACGATCATTGCTCATCACTCTTCAGAGGTGATGGTCATCATGTTTAAAGGTGATCATAAAAAAGGGTGATGGCTCTAACTTATCAACCTTTCGAAGTGATAGTTCTCCCCTTTCTTCTGGCAGTGGGGGTCTATAAAATGTTCCTATTACAAATTTAGTGTTTTTCGTTTTCATCTCAATCCACGCTGTTGCAATGCCGTCAACGTACATATTATATTTTTCCTCATAAATAAGATCATCACGAATATACACGACGATGCCTCCACCGCTTTGATTAGGTCTATCTTTTAGCATCGGCGGAAAATGAAAACCTGGTATTTTAATATCTTGATTTATAATAAATGTGTCAAGTTTGATTTCGGTGATTCCTATCGAAAAATTTATCAATTACTTCCCAGTAACAGATGGAGTCTTGCAGAAACTTATAAAACCGAGCTATACCACCAAGCGCCTCCACTCAGAGTTGATAAAATTTGCCGATACATAACGCATGCCGATATCAAAATACGAGCGTAGCGGGCAAGATCTATGGCGTTAGGTTTCGTAACTTGTGTCTAATTCCGATTAACCCGGGGCTACGGGCTGTATGAAACCGGGGCTACGGGCTGTATGAAACCATGTACTTCAAGATCATCATGGCGTTCATTTGAACTTCACAATCAAAGCGTGACTGAGATACATCATTCTCTGGATGACCACTTTACTGCGAATATCATATGGATTAAGAATACTGACCAACGATACGGATTTGATATTTTTGGAACATCATGATGTCGGCATCACTGAAAACTGTTGACCGTTTCTCCCCTTCGCAGCAAACTAGCCTATGTTTACGTATACTATGAGGTTTTAAATTTGGTGCTAAAGCTGTTATGAGGAATAAGGAATAGGTCTTTGGATTATGGACGCGGAGATTCTTTAATGGACGACAGCTGAATACTGAATATCGGACGAGACGCTTGTAATTCATCAGCTAAGCCTGTAGTTATACATGCCTTGTATAGTCACTCGACCAGACAGATGACTATACGCTTAAAAAGAAATGTTCTTGAAATGTTCGTTGAACGTGCATTTGGTTCTTAAAGAACCTTTCGGGTAGAAAGTACTTGTTACAGGACCTAAAGGTTCTTCACCAGTTCAAACGGTTCTTAGGATGACGTCAGAGTGACATCACTAAATATGTAGGTCATGTCTTTATTCTTCCTATTTCGGCTTCAGCAGACGATAAAAACAGTCCTTTTAAACCAGAGATAATTTGGTGAAGTATTCGTGATAAGCCAATGTCGCACAGGATTTAAAGATTTGTCGGAGGTAAGTAGAGATCTGGTTGTACAACTGTCAAATAAATTGTTATAGCAAATAGCCTTCGGATTATGTACACATTTCATCATGTATTTGCTCAAAGAACGACCGGTGTGGAAGCAACCATGGTCCGCCAGATATGAGGGTCCGGGGACCATGGTATCTGGATCTGGGTGCCCTTCGGGCACCCAGATCCAGACACGAAAGTCCTCCCTCGGAAACAGTTGTCCCCCTATCAGCAGAAACCAGAGTCCTGATGTCGTTGGTGTCCGGGTCACTGAAATCTAGACAGGAATGTCCCTTCTCATATATATAGGGCCCGGACCATGGCATCTGGCGGACTATGGGCGCTTCCACAGCTATGGAAGTCCTCAGAGTCCGGCATTCCACAGAGTCCGGTTGACCTTTATATGAAACTAAAGGAATAGTAAAGACTAGAAATTCTGAACAGAGGTTCGGCCAGCAAATCGGTGGTGCAGTGGATAAAGGCATAGACGGTGGACAGTACAGCAGAAGGTAACATTGTGGGTTCGATCCTAGTCGGGGTCAGTTGAAAATGTTTGATTTTCTGCATTTCCCATTTACAACTTTATTACGTCTTGTAAAGTTATACTGTACCATCTTTGTTAAATATATATATGTTTTTTTAGAAAAACTAATTTTATGTATTTTAGCAAATTTTCATCTTTACGGTGGCCCATATACGACATGCTATTAATTTTAGTTCTGTATATATATATTTTCTGTTTGGGGGTGTTCTATAATTTTTACCCGAGTGAAAACCTTTTTCACTCCACCCAAGTTTCCATCCAGGTGCAAACGTTACCGAGATGAAAAGGTATCACCGGTATCACCCTGATGGCAACCTGTTTTAACCCAGGTGAAATCCTCTCACCCCGGTGAAAAAGTTTTCACCCCGGTGGAAAACTAAACCAAAAGAAGCAAACCTGGAACTAACAAAAATAATACAAACTGGAAAAATAGCATGTCGTATAGGGGCAGCCGTACATCTTCAATATGTCGTAGAACACCGTATACAAGTACTACATGTATATGAATCCTTCTATTCGCGCTGGGTGAATTTTCGCACGCATATGTGATTTTGTGAATGTTGTGAAATCAGAAAAAAAACAGATATTGAGATATCTAATGAAAATGTATATCACGTTTCTGACATCAGTAAATATTGAGGAAATTGTCATGTCGGAGATCTCTATTGCTGTTATAATTAAAGTTACTCTAAAATGACCAGGCTTGTCCGCTGGTACTACTTACGACTTCTCACATAGGGCGAAATTAGAATATTTTACGATATGCAAATAAAATACTCGGGGTCTTTTCATATTCGATCCGTATCTTCCGAAGCGGGATATCGTAAACGATCTCTCCGGAAATTTCAATCTGACCCGCCGTTCTTTAAGTCATTTGTTTGCATAGGTGATACCATAAAATATAAGTTTTAATTGGTTTCACATTAACCGTATCATTAAAAAAATAATCAAATAAATAAAACATTACATAAATGCAAAATAACAATTGCCACGACATCTACATCTGATTACTGCATTCATATATGGCACACCTGTGAAATTAATGGATTACATTGAGTACCTGACCAGGTGTGTATAAAAGCTGACCTCCACATAAATCTGTCCACAATCAGACCCATGGCATCCTTAGATCCTGCCGATATTCTGCGATATTTGGCCAACAATATCGACGAGTAAGAAGACGGGAAAAGTCAGCAAGAGAAACGTTCCATACGTCGAGCTGCTCAAAGGAATTATCAGGTAGCAGTATGCCAACAAAATTCCGTTGTTTTGATCATTGAAAGTGAATATATTTATTATGAGTTTATCTTTCATTGTTTGAGCGAGATACTATTCTTTTTTGGTATAACCGATTTACACAGAAATGCGAAAAGTGAGTCCTTGTGACCAGCAATTAATATATTTTGTAGACTTCATATACATGTAGGGCTAATATGTATACATTACCGGTAGTTCAACCTAAGGCGCTCGCAAACTAATGGTGTATTCATGACAAACACCGGGTATATTTGCGTATTCAAATCAAGTTTGAATAAGGCTGGCCCATAGGGGACATTCAAGAATTAGGGTGACACATAGGGGACATCGACATTTTTTATTTTTTATTTTATTTTTAGATTTTCTGTATTTCTTGAGATGTTCTTGATTTTCGCCTATTTTCTACAAACAGATTTTAGTTTATCACGTTTTCTTTACATTTTTATCCATTTCTAGTAACGTCGTCATAAATGACTTTATCGGGGGTTTTTTCACCGAAAACCAGACAAAACTCTTGGAAACGTTTACACCGTTTAAACCACAGAGTAAACCTTTAAACCGTCGAGTAAACCTTTAAACCGCGGAGTAAACTTTACATAGCGGTTGCTAGCTTTACTTCGCGGTTTAAAGGTTTCCGCCGTTAATAAGAATGCGAGAAATCTGAAGAACTTCTGTGTTAACCGTATCTGGCCTGGAATGTTTAGGACCTGTCCAGATTCTCCCACCCGCCCCCGCCCTACTATTTTTCTTATCCCTTGAGGTAAAGGGACTAAATTTTACCAGACTATACCTTTCCGTCAACCTATACAACAAAATGTTTAAAAAATCCAAGATGGCCGCTCTGATGACGTCACAGTGACGTCATTTTCAAAAAATGCCTTCCTTGGTCGATTTTTTATCAAATTTTGCAAAAGTTTTATTCATGTCATTTTTCCAAAAAAATGCATGATAAATTACCCGTGAATTTACCCGTGATCCTCTGCTCGGGAGGTTATGCAAATGGGCTCCAAATGACCCAAATATGATAAACTACAAATTCGCGTAGTGTCATCTCTCAATTTTTTTTACGTTTCCGAAAGTCATGAAGAACATCGACAAAGCGCAGGCGCGGCAAAAGAAAGAATACAACAGGAGGAAAGGAATGGAAGTTAGTATATTAATGATTTTAAGGAAAACTGATTCAACTGAATGATCAGAAACACTGCAAATTGTATGTTAAGGGTTAGAACACTTTTAATCCGATATAGACTATGTACAGTTTGAGGTTTTACCTACATTTCTAAACACATCACTCAAAATAATCACTTTTAAAAGCTTTC